>CAXKVY010012822.1:0-13106 GCA_964058915.1 Tetropium fuscum | reverse complement strand
TGTCCTTTCTAATAAAAATGGCATTTTGTAAAGTCGGCAATTCCCGTTCACTGAGTATACTTAAATGTTCGGAAGACGTATCTTGACAGACGAAGACGTATAATGCACATTTTTAAGTCTAAAGTTTTAGCCATTTCAAAACCTAATTTCAAATTCACAGTTGTATATTAGTCTATAAAATAACACGCTAGGTATTATTATTTGCCCTATGAGTAATGAGAACACCCCTTACTATTTTTAAGATTATTAAATCGTTCAACGGAGAAGAATCGCACTCGTATTACGTATAACCACAGCCTACAGGCTGTGGTATAACGTACATGTACTAGGTTGTAAATACATAAGTAATTACAGTAGCTGTGTATGACTCGCCATCATCCGGCGCGTGCGCGGCACCTATAGAATCTTAAGGAATCTTCCCATAAATTATGGTTAACTTTAAAATTCCGTAACTCAAGAACTATACTAGATATCGTTTTGATTTTTTTTTTAAACTTTCCCAATTTATGGGCTACATTTTATTCGCATATTGTATAAAAAAAATTAATATTTAATATACACTGCGCAACTTATTTAACGCACAACCAAAAAGTTAACTCAAATTTGACGTTATGTATTTTCGACAATTTTTGTTCGTTTTGGTCGATTTTTTTTTCAAATTGTAGGTTTTTCTCTTAGGAATATCACTGTCTTAGTTGTTTTGGTAAAACGAATGATTCTGATATTATACCAGGTGCTCTAAAAATGTTATGTTTTTTTCCGATATTTCAAAACGTCCTGTGGGCTATACAAGGTTTAGCAAGTTATTGCAATTATAGCCAATTTAAAGCCTCATGTTTTTTCTACATTTTCTTTTTTTTATTAATTTGTTTATCTCTGTTACTTCATGAAATACACCGTTTTGAAACACCATATGCTTTTATTCACATGAAATGCATTTATCGGACAACTCAAACAGCTAGCAAGCTATGGAAATCGAAGATTACACGTCTGTGTCATTAGTTTTTTGTTGACAGTCCAGTAATAATTAGTGAATAATGGAACGCCAAACCAGAAATTTAACTCGTGATGATTGTGTTGAGGCAGCTACATTACATGGTGAAGGGTCGAGTTACAACCGCATAGCTGGCAGGTTGGGAGTGTCTCCCACAACTATAGCGAGAGCAATTCAAAGGTACGCGGAAACAGGAGAACATTCCAGACGGGCCGGTCAAGGTAGATCTCGTGTTACCTCTGCTATCCAGGATCGCTTTTTAAGAGTAAATGCTGTAAGACAACGATTTATAACTGCAACACATTTAAGAGCACAACTTCAAGACGCAGGTGGTCCACTCACATGCGTTCAAACTGTACGCCGACGACTGAGGGAGGCAAATTTAAGACCCAGGATTGCTGCTCGAGGACCCGCATTAACAGTAGATCATCGAAGAGCCAGATTGAATTTTGCCAATGAGCATGTTAATTGGATGGAAGCAGATTGGGAACGTATTCTTTGGACTGATGAGTCAATGTTCAGTTTGTATAATTGTGACAGACGTAATCGCGTCTACCGAAGACCCGATGAGCGATACAGTCAATGCAATTTTTTGCACACAACTTTATATGGAGGTGGATCCGTCATGGTGTGGGGCGGAATATCTTTGACTGGGCGAACGGACTTGGTAACTGTGAATGGAAATCTCAATTCTGACAGCTACATCACAGACATTCTTGAAGCACATGTTTTGCCTTATGCCCCCTATATAGGACCCAATTTTTTACTTATGCAAGACAATGCGCGTCCCCACACGAGTCTTATCGTGAGAAATTATCTTGAAGAAGTAGGAACTGATCACATAGACTGGCCAGCCCGTAGCCTCGACCTTAACCCCATTGAACATGTTTGGGATTTTATCGGTCGGCGGTTACGAAGTGAGGGACGACAATCCAAAAATTTACAAGAATTGGAAGGACGCCTAGTCGAATTATGGAATGGCCTAGATCAGAACCTAATTAGAACTTTGGTTTTAAGTATGAACCAAAGATGTCGGGAGGTCATTCGCGGAAGGGGTGGAAACACCAGATACTAATTCTCTATTTACTTTTGTTTTGTTTCCTGTTATTCGTTGTTTTATTGATTAAAGCAATCCATTTTTCTAGGTATGTTTTTTGAGTTTTTGTCCTTTTAAAACCTTTTTCTCTTCTAAAACACCTTGCATCTCTCAATAAGTTATAAGATATCAAGGAAAACAGAACGCAAAATGAGGCATTGAACATAATCATTGAATAATGAGTAATAAATAATGAGCACTTGACAAAAAAGAAAGTTAATAAATTTAATAAAAATCACGTCAACTCAAAAATTGGATATTTTATGAAGTAACAGAGATAAACAAATTAATAAAAAAATAAAATGTAGAAAAAACATGAGGCTTTAAATTGGCTATAATTGCAATAACTTGCAATACCTTGTATAGCCCACAGGATGTTTTGAAATTTCGGAAAAAAACATAACATTTTTATAGCACCTGGTATAATATCAAAATCATTCGTTTTACCAAAACAACTAAGACAGTGATATTCCTAAGAGAAAAACCTACAATTTGAAAAAAAAATCGCACAAAAAAATAAAAAATTGTCGAAAATACATAACGTCAAATTTGAGTTAACTTTTTAGTTGTGCGTTAAATAAGTTGCGCAGTGTAGTTGTCCACAGGTCGAAATTTTACATACACAATTTCCATTGTTTCGACTTTAGCAGTTATTTATAAAAAAACGAATAACATTTTTTAATTTCTATTAATACAGTTATATACGATGATGAATGTAGAATATATATATATCAAAAATCAGACCGATATCTCAAATATCATATTTTTTAGAGGAAGTTAAAGGTTCAAAACCACTAATATTGGAATTATTGTTTCACCATTTATTTTTCCTCTTCAAGAAGTTGTGTTAAAATCCAACAAGTATTTTCTGACACATTTAGGGATCCTTTTTCGATATTCGCAATCAAAACTTATTTACCTTACCGGAATGGGTTAGTACCCGATTTATAGCGAATTTGAAGCTCTGGATCCCTGACTAGTAGCTCCATTTCACTCCCACTTGAAGCGTTCTATTCATATACAAATTAGTAGGCATAGTTCATCATTAGTGAGGGCTGTAAAATCTTTGTTTATGATGTGTTTTTTTAAATTATTGTGGAATATATTAGATTATAAGGAGCCTGCAGGTATTGTACAATAAAATTACAAACATTGATTGATTGCTTTTGATGGGTCTTTTCAGATATAAATATTTCTTTTACTACTAAGACTGAAGTGTAGTTTTACATCAAGCATTGGGTTAACTACGCTTTTCATCGTTATCTTCGAACGTAATGTTTCTATAAACATTTCAAGAGGCAGACAGATACGTAAGTTTAATAGTAGTTTCTGTAGTACATGCAACAGAAAAATGTTTCAGTACTTTCGCGAAATGTGCAGAACTTCGGCAAACTATTGCAAAATCTGTCTGTCCCGAGAATCGCGATGCAATCACAGATGGCAAAAGTGGAAACTGGCAACATTTGGTGTGGCCCAAATCATGCTATTTGACTTAGGTATATTAGCAAGAAAAATATAAGTTTTACGTAAGAAACAAAAGAGACGTGAAGAATATGAAGCAGCCGGAACATTACCACCATGACCTCCACCCCCTCTCGGTAGAAGTGTACGTAAAGAAGTTTTTGGCATAAATGTGTATTTTGTCAAAAACGTTCAACTGGGAAACGTTTGCCCAAGTAATGTCTAAAAACATCGAAAATGACATTAGAACTATAGCTGCAACAAATTCCAACATTTTAAAAAGAATTGGTTCCAATGATTTAATTGCAATGGATGTGAAATACCATCTAAATTACTACATGATTGAAGTAAAAAAAAGCGGTCTGATTCAAGTACAACTATTGTTGAAAAGAAAACAGATACAGATGCAGTGTTAAAAAGTGTGTTCACAAATGTAGAAAATGGCTTAGTAAAAGGAAAAGGTTTTGCACTGACATCTATATATAATAGATACACGGCATTAGGTGGAGTAAAATCCAAGCGGACTTTTGTAGAATGTTTAAAGCAACACTTTGGGAGCAAAATTGAAATAAGCAAATCCCAGAAAGCGAACGAATCATCTTTCGTCATTCCACCTGTAGAGAAATTTGAAACGATTCATAGCTTAATTGATGCGGCAGAGTCAACATCATCCGACAAAAATCCTTTATTATTTACTGGCGTTTCCGAATTGTGTCAGCTTCACAAAATATATGTGCGAATATCAGGTCTGAAATTGACATGATGTACCTGATTACGTAGAAAAGAACAACCTCAATATTCAAAATTATAAGAAATACATACTCCAAGGCCTTTTCTGGATTGTAAGCTTATTAATTTTAAATGAAATAAATGAAGATGATGTAAGGGTAGGTATTAAATATTTGCCAAGATATTATTTTACTTACACCCAAACACATACTAGGTACAAAGTTACCACCAACTGAAGTTACAGTCTTCAGTTCGTTCTTCAGACAACATTGCTTGAGATCCTATTACCAAACTAAAGTGTGGGTAAATTCTGTACAACCACGTCCACACTTCACTTACCCAACGTTACTGATTTTGGCTAGAATATTGACGTGGAAGGTAATATCATACCGATACTAAGTACTCTTCCTGCCTTCCCCGAAAAGCTAGATGTCTTAGCATCATGTGGTTGTAAGAAAGATATTTTTCTAATATTTAAAATTTAATATTTCTTAAATCTGATGTTTCCGCTGAATCGGATAGGTTCCTTCAAGTGTATGGCTCAGAAATCTTGTAAAAATGAAATGACAATCCGAAATATTTCAACAGTTATAGAATGTAATTCCGAGGCGTCCGATGATGATTGAAGTCTTGTAAATTTTTTATGTATGGGCATAGTGTAACATATAATCAATATAGTAATAAATATCATATTATATATATTTTCGTTTATCTGCTGTGCGGTTAAAAAGCCTCTTACACTTCCATTACTTTTATAACAAACTGATAAAATATGCCCAACTTGTATCTCGATAGAACGCTTAAAGTGCGAGTGAAATGGAGCTACGGGGAAACTAAAGATGCAATATAGGCGGAGACCAAAACTGTACACTAGACAGGATGGTTACAACAAGCAAATCTGTCAGTCAGCATTACCGCAACCCTCTATACACCGTGACGTAAGCGCGGGTGCAATATAGAGAACTCAGACTTGTGGAAGCATTGAACAGTATAGTATAGTATATATATATATATATATATATATATATATATATATATATATATATATATATATATATATATATATATATATATATATATATATATATATATATATATATATATATATATATATATATATATATATATATATATATATATATATATATATATATATATATATATATATATATATATATATATATATATATATATATATATATATATATATATATATATGTACACTATGTTCCAATATACACTTTCGGCCTATGCGACAGATATGATATACCCATGGGCAAAGAATATCGTGCTTTATAATCAAATATTTGACCGAGAAAGTATATACCAGCCAATTATATACCGATGAGGGTATAGCTCAACGTACAACTCTGAGAGGTACTGTGTACTAATTACGGATGAATGGACAGACGTATGGATCTAATTTTATTGATTTTTTATTGTTTTTTTAAAATGGATAACATTCTCTGTGCATATTGCAAAATATTTTTTCTTAATTCGTCAGTATCACTGCATAAGCAATTTCAAAGAATATGGGTCTAATCAGTCGGTCCGTTAAGCAGGCTTAATAATCTTTGCGATGGGAGTAGAGCTTCTATATTTTATAGTTCCAACATGACTAGTATTTGTGAAAAGATATTCTAACACAAACAAGCAACATGACTAGTATTTGTGAAAAGATATTCTAACACAAACAAGCAACAGCAAATATAGTATAAAAGTAACTGAAGTATTTACTACATACAGTAATTTCGATAGAAGTCTAAAAATAAACAAACAGTGCTTATTTTAATTATATTTTTGTAGACATGCTTAATAATGCTCCTTTTCCTAACCTTAATATGAGTTGTCTATTTCCAAAACTCGTTTTGTCTCTTCATCGGCATCAAATATCAAATCGGCAAACCGAATCAAAAACGTTTTAAAAATCCTGTTTTTCAAAAAACAGTTCTTACGATTACTAAGCTTTTGGACTGTTTATTATGTCCAAAGATGCATTTTGGTATATACTTTTGTTCAGTAACCATAACTTATTGTCACCAAAAAATGATAAGACGAGTTTTGGGAACGAGTGGGGATCGTCGGATATAGAGCTAAATGGGAAGTAACCGTCCTGTCTAGTTTAAAGTTCTTGGGCGGAGACGCGGGCTACGAGTCAGTGGGCTACGGGCAAATACCATAATTTTAACATGTGATCATATTTAATTGCATATCTCGTTTGTTTAGAAAACCTATAAAAATTATATGTATTTTGTGTACTAGGATTCTACATAGACAAAGCAAACTTTTTTAAAGATTACAATTTTTTGATAAAACGCCGCATTTCCATGTATCGGCAGGTTGAGCGGAAAAAAAATGAAATTGAATTAAATTTTGCAGTGGTACGAATCGAGATATCGAACATTTAAGTTATTATTATCCATAAGGCCTCGTGCATTGATAAATTTTAGAAAATTCATAAAAAATTCAATTCCACAAAACTATTTACAAATTTGACATCAAAAAATTATTCACGTTCTCTTCTATACACTACGCTAGATAACTCGAATTTTGGTTATAATGCCTTTCTGCACAGGCCGATTTTTGACAGCTCTTGGATTTTTAAACATCAAAATACAAACTTTCGTTTGGTGAAGGTTTCAAGTTGTAACCCCGAGGCCCCCACAGAATTGATTTTGCGGGGCGCCGTTAACCTATATATATAGGGTTGGCCACTGAAAACAATCCAACTAGGTTTGTGGCTGAGAACCGAACAAAAATTAAAATAATAGGAATAATGTAAAACCGAAATAAAGATCATCTGAAACGGTACGAAAATCATTATAAACTTTTAAGGCTACAACGTTTGTTAAGGTTTTCCTTCCCAAAATCAAGGAATATTAATTTTTTTATAGTTAAAGCCAGTTTTAAATAATCTATTTAGCTTTTACGATTTTACGACCTATTATTATATTTTTGTTTGTTTCATGAAACTTTTATAAGTTTAAATATACTTATTTTAAACAAAACAGTATAAAAACTAAATAAAGATTACTAAATAAAAGCAGTATAGCTACTAAAAACAGTATAAAAACTAAATAAAGATTATTCATAACTGGAATAATAGTTTATTTTGGAGGCGAGATAGCAGTGACGGCTCGTGGTCTTAGAGCATGGGACGATATTCATTAAATGTTTCATCATTATTTTATTTTTGGTTGTATTTATTTATAAATTCATTCTGTTTTTTTTCCGAAAGACTTTTAGGCATTTCGCGTTTGGATATACAGTCGAACTTCGATAACTCGAACCATGACTTGCCACAAAGAAAGTTCGATTTATCAAGACCTCGAATAATTGAATTATACTTATATTTACGTATTTGAGAAAAACATATTTCATATATTGTTAACACTGGCTATATTTCAATAATATGAACTGATACCTACGTATATTGTAGAACATATGTATTTTACTTTATTTCCTTGTAAAATAGTCAGTTAGATTCGGTAGTATGCTCATTAGTGTTTAAATAAAAAAACATCATCTGTGGGGAAACTCCGACGTAATAGTATGATCATCTACGTACACTGGCGGCCATTTGAAAGACTCTTATATCAGATTTCGTTATATTTGATCTTTGTAAAACTGACATTGAAATTTGAGATTCATGAGATGTGTCATTATGACATTCACAATTGTGTAATTATTACTTATCAAAATTAAAAAGTGTATTATTATTTGATCAAAAAAATTCCAAATTAACAAAGAACGTCCCAAAAATGTTCAAAATAAACTAAATTTTAAAAATTAAGTAACTTAAAACTACAAAACTCCAACGCGAGTAAGTCTGTATAAAATTAATATTTCGTCCAGGCGCCATTTGGTTCTATTACACCTTGCAATCGACGTTTCATTGATGAAACAAGTGTACTCGTGTAATCTACGTTGATATTTTCCCAAGCATTTTCAATTGTCCCCCACAATTCTTCGGCATTTGCTGGGCGGAAATGTCTATTACCAGGTCTATTATAAATATTTTTAACAATCATCGACCATGCATTTTCAATTGAGTTTAGGTCGCGCGACTTTGAGGGCCAAGGTAGCACGTTTATGTTGTGTTCATTAATCCAGTTAGCTACAATTCTTGATGTATGAATTGAACAATTATCTTGCTGGAAAGTAAAATTCTGAGGATACAACATAGTGACGGACGGCAGCATAATATTGTCCAATATGCGTATGTAACTCTGTCCGGTAAGGCGCTCTCCTATCCTCTAACAAACACCGGGACATAGGGAACTTATCCATGCCCAAACATCGAAAAACGTCCACTCCGGTCGGTAGGTTTAATATACCTCTCTGCATACCTCGAATTCTGAGGTCGGTAGACGCGGATGGAACCATCATGACATGACCTTTTCGTCGGAAAATATGACATTATTCCAAAAGTCGTCGGGCCTACCGACAAACTGGTTCGCAAAATTAAGACGTTGTTCTTTATGCCTTGGCTCCAAAAATACCTTCTTTGCTGCCGCATAATTTCGTAACTCTGAACCCTTCACCCGCCGCCTTGCAGACCTCACAGATCCAGGAAACTCCGTTTCGAAACAGGCCGTCACTGCTGTTTCAAAGGGATTCGTTCTAAGATGGTCTAGGAAGAGGTTGTCTTGCTCCACAGTGCTTATTTTACGACGCCCTCCGCCGTGGACGTAGCGAACGTTTCCTACTGCATTCCATTTTTGTTTGAGTTTGAATAATATACAACTCTTACTCACATTTAGCTCTTCAGCAACTGCCTGTAATGACCAATCATTTTCAAGCAATGTAACAGCTCGCATTTTTTCAGGTTCAGTTAACCGCGGCATTTTAAAACTTGAAAACTAATAAAGTGGTTTGTAAATTACGGAGTTAATTACTGACATTTGTTTGAAGTTTCAAACAAGTGTAAAAATGAAATATAAAAAGATCACATTACAATATCAAAAAAAATCGTGAACTTTCAAATGGCCGCCAGCGCAGCGTACATATAGTCATCAAAAGAGACAGTATTTGGCATATTTTGTGAATTTGCCCAAGCCTCATATTCAGATTGTAGTTGTACTTCACCCTCACTTCTATAATCCAAAAGTTCACGTATAAAAATCAATGGCCTTTCATCTTCTTCCTCCCATTCTTATATAGACCAAATCTTGCCTTTTTGAAACAATTAGCAGTTGTCTCAGGCTTGACATCGATATTTCATGCTTTTATTACATCATTAATAGAGAATAAAACCAATAACATAAGCATTATGTTAATGAAACACAGTCCATTAACATAATGCTCATGTTATTGTTTTTATTCTCTTCTAGATGTTTAATACTTTTTTAAAAATTCTGATAGTGACATTTTAAAGTCTGTATAACACCTTCAGCAAGTGGTTCTTCAATTTAGGGGTCATATTTCGGGGGGAAAAGCAAGTTTGATAAACTGTAATCTTTGTTGAATGTCTTTAGGGTCAGTAGTGTCGATTACATTACATATGTATTTAGCAGCAATCAATTTCAAACTGTTCTTCAATACATATTAAAATTATGTTCCTTCCAGAATTCGACTTATCGAAGTTGGCGACAATTATTATGCTCGAGTTATCAAGAAATTCGAGTAATAGAAGTTCGAGTTAACAAGTAAAAATAACTCTAATTCTCACTGTTAATGCTGATGCCAACCAATTTTATTCGACATATAAAAAATTCGAGTTATAGAAGTGTGACTGTATCAAAAACCTTTGTGTACTCACTGGACATCTCGCAAATTCATTGCATTCTACCAATACGTTTATTAATTATTTGTGTTCACGCGGCACAAAGCGATTTAGGCAGGACCACGTACTTCTGGAAATACGTCATCCACTGATTTTCCGTTAATTTTTCGCGCATGGTAGCCGCGAGTTATTGCCTGGAGGCAGGCCCTCTTTACACCGATAGCACCGTATGACTAAATTCGCCGGAGATTCTTTCCTCAAGGTAGTCTACCCAGATTTACGTGGAAAATTCATTAATTATTCCAGAGGCGCGAGAAATAACAATGCCTTATTAATAATGATGGCATTATACAGTCCGGAGAGAACCGTGCTATGTATAGAACCAGGGGCGTCACGAAAAATCTTTAACGACACGGTATAATAAATCTATATATATGTACAGGGTGAGTCAGTTTTTTGTAGACAAACTTTAACAGGGGATAGAACGCACGTTTTTAAAAAGAAAAGTGCCTATAAAGATATGGCCGATCTAGCTTCCTAAGGAAGATACAGGGTGTTAAAATTTAATTTTTTTTTACATTAATGTGTAATATTTTCTGAACGGAATGATATATTCACTAAATATTTTACACATATCTTAACCTGCATAGGATCAACATGTTGTATTGTTCCTGTCGAAAATACTATAGTGGATGTTACTTTTTTCGGGTACTTCGACTATTCTGCATAATAGAACTTTTTTTTCGTACGCCACTGACATTATCTGATACATATTTCTAAAATAACGGCCCCTTAGTAACAATTTTGATCTCTTGTAATTTTGCTCTAATTATGACAGTTTTCGAGATATTGGCCGTTGTTTCTCTGACAGTGTAATGTCGTTATTATAATTTTTTTTTCTCGAATTTTCTTTATGACTTATAAACGAACGCTTAGATTTTTTCATGTTTGGGGGATAACGCCTATTAATTAAGGCGCATAAAACAAGCGGTAAGAATGTTCAAAAACTTGCACACTGGCGGGGTGGAAGGGGTGCTCCACCCCTTTCGTAAACAGAACTTCTACGCCAAGGACTATTTAAAAAAAACTGTTATTTTCATTATCTACATACAGTTTAACAAAAATAATGTCCCTTCTTCTGTTTCGAAATTCCTGTGCGTTTCCTAGTTATTTTGATTTTTAGTGTTTGATGTGGTACTAAATTAAGTAATTTATTTATTAGCAATAATAATTACCGGCTAAATATTTAATTCTTTCAACGAAACCTACCTAAATATGGTTTGTTAAGGATTCTAAAAAGCCGAAATCTCTTTATCTCTTTCCAAGTAATTACAATTACAAAAAAAAACATTAGATGAACATTGATGTTAATGTTTATGGAGATATAAACATTTTTGAATTTATAGCAATATTTAATTAACAATAATAATTGTGGAATAAATAACAATTGTTAGCAATAATGATTTATAAATAACAATTACAAGAATTAATAACAATAACACTAGTACCTACATACATAAAATTAGATACTTTGTTCAAAATGTAAACCGTTCTTCTCAATACACATTTCACTGCGACGTATCATAGAACGTCTTAAGTTAACTAAATGATGCATCCTTATTTCATTGCAAGCATCTCTAATGCGATTTTGAAGTTCCTCAAGTGTATTAACCGGAGTGGTATACACTATTTCCTTAATGAATCCCCACACAAAAAAGTCAAGTGGTGTTAAATCGGGGGATCTGGGAGGCCACGCCACTGGACCTCCACGACCTATCCACCTCCCTGGATAGTTATTGTTTAGCCAATTTCTTACATTTCTGCCATAATGGGCCGGGCACCCATCAAGTTGAATCCAAGACTGTCTTTTTAAATTCAAAGGAATGACTTCCCATATATTACCATGGTGGTCTTCTAAAAATTGTAGGAAATTTTCTGAATTTACACGTTGTGGCAAGAAATAAGGTCCAAACACGTGGTTGCCGTAAATTCCAATCCAGACATTTGTACTAAATTCATGTTGAAAACTTCGTGGTCGATTGGCATGTGGGTTTTCATGTGCCCATACATGCATATTGTGAAAATTTACTATACCACGACGAGTAAAACAAGATTCATCAGTCCACAGTATATTGGATAAGAAATCCTTATTATTTTGAATGGAGTTAAGAACCCACCTACAATAAGTAAGTCTTCGTTCAGCGTCACCTGGACATAAACCTTGAACAGGTTGAAAATGATATGGGCGTCTGTGATCCCGTTTTAAAACCCGGGAAATTTTACTTTGGGAAATACCAAGAGCAATAGCACCACGTCGAGTACTTGTCGTTAGGTTCCTATTAAATTCCCGCAATATACGGTCTCTATCTCGTCCACGGTTGTTCTGTCGGCCCCCGGGTACATTTTTCAAACCCTGGTTAACAAATCGACGGTGGATACTCACAAAAACGGAATGATGAGGTTGTCGTCTATTTTGAAATCTTCTTCGATACTCCCTAGCTGCGTATCTTGAATTCCCATTTGCGAAACCATTAATAAAATGAATGTCGGCTTGTTCGCTATTTGTAAATGTAAACGGCATGTTACACTAATTAAAATCTGGCAAATCACATAAAATAACTTTTTAATCTTAAAAATAATAATTAATAACAGTGAAAATATTCAAGATGAAGCAAAATTGTTTGTAGATAAACTTGTAATACGTCAAACTGTCGTTTCAAAATATGACATAATGCTTACTTGTTTTCCAAGGAGTATAATATTTTGTTGCAATTATTACGTACAGTTACAAATACGCTAGTTATTATTTAGCAAACAACAACAAAAATTGAAACAGAAATTGGTACATGCACAAGTTTAATAAAACTTAAAGGAAATTTTTAAGACTTTTGGCAACTGCACAATAATCTATTGTATTGTAAGTACATTTGCAATTTAACAGATTTCAACATATAAAAGTATTGTATTTGAGTAAGGCTTGATATAACAAATATTTATTTTGACTACATTGGAAAAAGATAAAGAATAAGAGATTTCGGCTTTTTAGAATCCTTAACACACCATATTTAGGTAGGTTTCGTTGAAAGAATTAAATATTTAGC
>CAXKVY010012821.1:0-13768 GCA_964058915.1 Tetropium fuscum | reverse complement strand
ACAGTTTACTCTTCGACAAAAATCATATTTTTTATACGGGGTGGTCGCACATTACAAAATCTCAAAAAATGTTTAGTTTTCAGGAAAACGCTATTATTTTTAAAAGTTTTTGCTTGCATAAAGTAATGTCAACAAAAATTATGTTTATTATACGGGGTGGTCAAAAATTACAAAATCTTAAAATTCGTTAAGAGTAAAGTTTGTACTTTTTGATCACCACTTATAAAAAACTAATGATGATTTTGCCGTAATTGTTTTTATACGGTGTGATCAAAAATCAGTTTACTCTTCGACAAAAATCATATTTTTTATACGGGGTGGTCGCACATTACAAAATCTCAAAAAATGTTTAGTTTTCAGGAAAACGCTATTATTTTTAAAAGTTTTTGCTTGCCTAAAGTAATGTCGACAAAAATTATGTTTATTATACGGGGTGGTAAAAAGTTACAAAAGAAAATATTATTTATAAAAGTTTTTAGTTGCCCAAAAAATAGTAATAACGTCGACAAAAATCATATTTTTTATACGGGGTGGTCACAAATTACAAAATATCAAAAAATGTTTAGTTTTCGGGAAAACGCTATTATTTATAAAAGTTTTTGCTTGCCTAAAGTAATGTCGACAAAAGTTATGTTTATTATACGGGGTGGTCAAAAATTACAAAATCAATTCAAGAGTAAAGTTTGTACTTTTTGATTACCACGTATAAAAAACTAATTATGATTTAGCCACAATTGTTTTTATACGGGGTGATCAAAAATCACAGTTTCCTCTTTTCAAATTTTAAGATTTTGTAATTCTTAACCACCCTCTGTATACAACACAATTTTTCACAAAGTCACTATTTTTAGGCAAACAAAAACTTTTTTAAAGAATAGCATTCATTCGAATACAAAAAAATGAGACTGTAATTTTTGACCACCCCATGCAAGATAACCTGTTTAAATCGACAAGACCTTCAGGGTCAAACGAACAAAAAAATCGGAACACAACTGAGTTTTATTTTTATTCAATTCACTTAAGAAAATGTTACCAGTTGTGTCTGGTATTTTCAATACGCCTGCGATATTTACGTTATATGTAAGATCTGTGATTGTTTTTTTAAGTTTAACTGCAAATCCAATATAAGTTGGTTAACTAAAAATTATGTTTATTATTTCTTACTACATACCTAACTCGTAAATTGAGATGTGTAAATTGAGATTGTATTATATTAGTAATACTTAAGTTTTTCAAAAATAAAATGCTAAAAAATTATGTTTATATTTATATATAACCTTGTGTGTATAATAAACAATTAATAGATCTATTCTGTTAGAGCAAGCGAGTAAGATAAATACAACGCAACTTGTATTGAATAAGACAATAACTCGGTGCGTAGTACGTCCTGCGCATTCTTGTGGCAAATTGTGACAGTATCCATACTCAATATTATGTTAAATTATTAATTAACGTGTTATTCTAAATTTATAATGCTAATAATATATAATATATAATGCTAATATAATGCTAATAAAATGCTAGGGACCCAATCGTACGCCAAACATTACTAATAAACACTTAATAAACATAAGCATTCTAAAGCCAATCTGGAAATTGCCACAAGCATGCACGCGCACCATAGTATTTGACGTATTCGAAACAACTGAAAAGGATCGGTATATTATGTTTCATATATTTTGTTATCATTTCCAATGTCTCCGATAGTTGCAAGGATTGCGAAATCTGTGAATTTTTTTCCTGGTGGAATAAATAAATATTATTATTATTATTATAATGATAATCTCTGCCATACGTAATTAATTTAAATACTAATTATTACTGCTTGATATATTTTAGCAGGTTGCTGATAAAATGTAATACTGGGAGATCAGGTTCGTCGCTGGGTACTATATCAATATTTATATACTTATTAGAAACCAGAAACCCACTGAGAAGCAAAACAGTAAATTCTTGAAGAGTGGGAACAAATTTCAAAACAAAATTACATTGCTTCCTTTCATGACGCATGACGTACTAGGGAACAAAAGTGTATAGCCAAACGGGATGATCGATATGTCTCTTTTCTGTTAAATAAGTATTTAACAGAAAATAAATATGACTAATCTTAAGCTACTTCTGTGATTGTTTTAGAGCAAAAACAAATCCTATGTCGAGCAAACATAGGATTTTACTGTTGTCCCATATTTTAAAATGGGAAAAATTATGTGTTGCTTAAACACGGTAAGAGTAAACGTTCCGTTTAAACGGTCACTACGAGGTCGTAATATATGTCCAAGTTGACGGAAGTTGTCGATTAAAACACTTGAACATTTTAAATTAAATCTGACTAAAATTAGCAAGTTCACATTCTCGCGGTGTATGATAAGAATATTTTCAATCCGTCCCTAACTGGGCAAATAATTAAGACAGGCGGATCTTGAAATCTTATCATAGCGGCCAGTATGTCACTTTACCAAAGTCATGTCCTTGTTTTTAAGAACGTCATGATCTGACCTATCTACTCGTAGTAGAAGATCAAGGTTATTTAGGAAATATATACATATAGATGTAAGATAACTATTTGTGCTGCTTCAACCTTTTGAGTAGGTAGGTAATTATATTTCAAAATTGTGACAATACTTTTAGAGTCCAGATTTACAGGTAACATTTTTCGGAATATGGCATAGTGTTGTTCATAAATCGGGAAACAAATTAAAGCAAGTTCTGGGAAATGAAAAATGACTTCCCAAAGATGATATTATCGTAAACCAATAATTTTTCAACAGGTTTAAGTAGCACACATGGTTCTTTTAAAAATATGGTGGAACAGACGGATTATACGGTGCGAATCATGTTTCTGAAAATTATTATACAGAATATAGGCCAGTCAGATAGTACAAACTAACGGCTAGTTCTGATTTTTTAATATGTTAGGACCACTACCAGTATCTAGTGTATATTCAAGTGGCAGTTTCGAAAAACCTGTGCTAACAAAATTTTGGCACTTTTGTAGTTTTTTTCACGATTGCGTTTGTTCATAAAGCATTTTATTAGGTATTTTAAAGTAGATTAAATTTGCTTCAATTTGAGGCCAGAATCAGCTCTGTAGGTACAATATTAACCGAGATACAGCCCTTCAAAAATTGGCAATTTCTCCCAAAATATTTAAATTTAAAGATTTCTTCAATTTCAATTTCTCCCAAAAAATTTAAATTTTAAGATTTGGTCAACTTTCGTCCCTGAAATCAGGGCAAATTTTACGGGCAAAGCCATAGGGGAAAATGTTGCAGGGAATGAAATTAGTTTTAATTTAAGCACAGAACGAGGTCCGTAGGCCGGAAATTTCTTCCAAAAAAGTGAAACCCATATACATCCACAAGAAATATATGTTTAGCCTATTAATAATATATCATATACACATATGATATACAGTGACATATAGTGGCGGCTCGTGGGTATATTCAGAGGGTGGGCGCAAAAAAATAAATTCAAAATCCAGAATCTAACTCCTCAGATATGAAATAAAGTAAAGGACCCCGCACGGAATATACGGAACATTTTCCGTACCTCTAAAAATACATAAATACCTAAGTATCTGTACTGAAAATAAATAATTATATATATTATATATATATATATATATATATATATATATATATATATATATATATATATATATATATATATATATATATATATATATATATATATATATATATATATATATATATATATATATATATATATATATATATATATATATCTGTACTGAAAATAAATAATTATATATATATTATATATATATATATATATATATATATATATATATATATATATATATATATATATATATATATATATATATATATATATATATATAGATATATATATATATATATATATATATATATATATATATATATATATATATATATATATATATATATATATATATATATATATATAGACTAGGTTTGTGTAATCTAAGAATGAGTTCCGTCAAAAACTAATGTCATAAAACGTCACTGCAAGTGTTGGTGTATTGGTAATTTAAATTCAAGTATGAATGATCAATGAAATAAATCGTATACTGCTCTGAAGATCCTCAAGAAAGGTGAAAGAACTTGTACAACTTCTAAGTGGTTCGTTTTCATATGCATAGTGATTCATTTCCGTATATGTGTCCAGATATAGTACTGGTAAGTGTGTTTTCTTTCTTATTCGTCTAGTTGCTTATTTCTATGTAATGAAATGCTACAAACCCAAGATTACTTTTCACAAAATAAATATGAATAGCAAAGAATTTCAAAGCTAATATATATATATATATATATATATATATATATATATATATATATATATATATATATATATATATATATATATATATATATATATACATCACACTATCTATTTTGGTTCATTACATATTACGGTTAAATTGCGTCACGTAGAAGGAGCTAGTTTAGACAAAATTTAACTAAAATATAAAATATATTGTTTGGAAAACGATTATGAGTTGATTGGTATAAATTTTAATAAGATTATTTTATTTTTTAAATATACACAATTTTTTTACCATGGTCACTATTTGGTATCCTCCCATGTTAAGGAATATTTTGTGGCCGACTAGTATATTAGCTCACAGACTACTTACTATTTTGGTTCCATATGAACATTCACCACTCATAATGAGCATTATTCGCGACGTTGCCTTGTTTAACGCATCATGTTCTAGCCATGTTATTGAAAATCATGCGTATCATGTGTACAAATTTCGTGTGTAATTCGGTATCTTGTATTACTTATCGTACTTTTATACAAAATGTTATATTTTTTACTTCCACATCCACGTAGATTGGAAGTAAAACAGTACTTCTAGTAAAACAACAATTATTTGGTCCGATATTCGAGTGTTACTTTTCAAGGAGGGGAGAACAAAATATGTTTCGATTAAATCTTATGATTAATTTGCACCTACTTCCCGATGTGTGATTATCTTGAAATTTTGCATACATATCTCTTATCGATGACGTTACAAGAAAAAAAATTGAATAACCAAAAATTCAAAAAGGTAGCTCCAAGATGGCCGACAATTTGCCCAAATATTGAAAATTTTGTTAAAAATTAGCAACCGAGGTTCTGTAATTCTCTGACTAAGAATCTGTAATCAGTTAAAAAAAACACAATGGCGGATTTTTTAGTTAGGTATGGTAGGTATTTAGGTAGGTATGTATTGAGACTGTAACTACAATTATCAAATATACAAGGTCTACAAGGACTAAGGTCGGCGAGGTACAATATTGGGAAAAGTATAATAATAATAATATATAATAATAATGGTATAATAATTGCTTATTTAGTGATTTATTGGCGCTGCTTATAAATCCGTTTCAGTTTTTTCACGTTTTCGTAAAAAAGTAAAAGAGCAGGATAAAACTTTTTATTTGTTTACCTGAAGAGCATAACGGAAGCTACATTTTGATGCCATGGGGGGTTCGATATCTATTTATTTTATTATGTTATTCGCAAATTAGTGAGCCAAAAATATATAATGAATTGAATACAAGTATACGCAACAAATTATTCTGGTCGATGGCATATTGCTAAAAATATTTTCTCGTTTTAGGCTATTGATTATGTCATTTATTAGACATATGGAACTAAGACATTCACAATTTTTTTCTTCATTTATAACCCATTGATCAAGGGTTATAAAGGGTTAAAAATGAAGCAAAAAAACCGCGGAGTGCTATTAAATTAGAGAGTGGAAATTAAAGACAGGGGTGAAAAAACACCCCTTTTGGTTTTTTCAATATATCTCGTAAACAAATCGATATATCTATGAAACTTTTTGTCGAGAATCAAATTTCCCATCGGAATAGTATTTGCTGAATATTAAAAAAATATATATTTCATGCAGCAACAGTCGAAACAAACTTGAAAAAAATCATATCTCATATCATATGAGATGGTCATATTTTCATTAAAAAAAATTGTTCCGCCCACCATTTTAATGGAAATTAAATCTACTTTTTTTCTGAAGCAATGCCTATACCTATATAAGCCCAAAAAAAAAAGACAGGCGAAAAAACAAAAAAATGAAATTTTCGCATTTTTTTTTCAAGTTTGTTTTGACCTTTTTTTAATATTCAGAAAATGCTATTCCGATGGAAAATTTGATTCTCTACAAAAAGTTTCAGAAGAGATATCGAAATTTTGCTTTGTTTACGAGATATATTGGGAAACCCAAAAGGGGTAGTTTTTCACCCCTATATTCAATTTCCACCCTCTAATTTAATATCACTCCGCGGGTTTTTCTTTATTTATAACCAATTGATCGATTCTTGCGAGTAAAACCCGTGAACGTCTTAGTTCCTTATTGTCCTGTTTTTTAAGAAATAATTAGTAGCCTATTTGGCTGGATGACTGCGTCAAACTAGACAAGGGCATTCAGTTCCAGCGCCCAAAATAAATGAGTAAGTGTAATGTAACCAACCCGGGTCGGTTAAACATAATAAACAGAGAAACGCATGGCCGGGGTACGTGATCGTCAAAAGGGGAAATACCTACCCTACGTTGTATTTAATTTAAATTAACCCTGTCCTAGATGCACTGGTTACTAACGAAAAGCGGGAGTTTTGAGATGAAAAAGAATAGACTAAACATATTAATACACCTACTGCTTTATTTAAACAGGTATTAAATTTATGAACAATATATAAAATAAATAAATGCCGTACTCAGCCTTGAATTCATGAGGGGAAAGAGCACGGCAGAGAAACCCTCGATCTCTATTCAAAATAATCGCAATAATGCTGTTGGACACATAGGTGAAAGTAAAATGAAAACACAAGGGTTGCCATACTTGTGTTTTAACCTACAATCATTCTCAAGATACAAAACTGAAGAGTTTGTTGTTAGTTAGCCGACTTTCGTCAGAAGGTACTAAGGTCCCATACGGGAACATTACTAATAAACACTTAATAAACATAAGCATTTTAAAGCCAATCTGGAAATTGCCACAAGCATGCACGCGCACCATAGTATTTGACGTATGCGAAACAACTCAAAAGGATCGATATATTATGTTTCATATATTTTGTTATCATTTCCAATGTCTCCGATAGTTGCAAGGATTGCGAAATCTGTGATTTTTTTCTATCGAGAGTATGGAAAGGGCTGTTAGTCTGTCTTCGCACATTAAATTTCTTAAAAATGATTTTATCCTTTTTAACGTTGAAAAACTACGCTCAGCTTCTGCTGTGGGCATTGGCGTAGTCACCAGAATTTGTATCAATTTTTTGGTTTCTGCTAATATATCCTCTAAATTAATAGAAATTATAAATTTTATTAAAGGCACTGCACGTTTTAATGCTCTACACTCGATATTGGAATACAAAACTGTTAGCTCTGTTCGCAAACGTTGTTTATCAAAAAAGTTATAAGCTGTACAAGTTAAGTCCAATTCATTTTCAGGAAACTTATTATTATATTTTTCGAAATGTTCTGAATATAAAAGCGCTGCTGCAACTAGGTGATTTGTATATATTTTTAATTTTTTTATCATAAAATATACACGAAACAAAAAATATAAATATAAAAACAAAACAAAAAACCTATAATTTTTTTTAAATAATTTTTTATCCCAACAAATCAAACAGAAAACTATTATTTTTCTAATAACTACGGCCGATTATCTAATATCATCCGATGATCGGATGATATTAGATAATAATCGATTTGTATGACCCTAGTTTTATTTAAAAATGTACTAGAATTAGGCCTATTTATGGTAAAATGTACTTTTGTACTTTGCTGTCGAAAAAGTACCAGAAACCGTACAAATGTACTAAAACGGAAACACTGAGTGTACCGCAGCTCGAAGAGGCCGTTAATAAACGGTGCACCCGAAGCATATCGGCTAAGTTCGCCGTTTGCCTAGTACGCATTTTAGAACTGCCAGTGCTTCGGTCTTCCGTTGTTATTCGACGCAATCTTATCGCGCTTTGTTCCTTATGAGCGTGAAGCGGAGGGGGCGAGCATGCCGGCAGGTTGAGTATCATAGCTATCGGGGTAGCTATTCTTGAAATCCGGGTAGATGAGATTATCTCATGAGAAGTGGGCGGAGTTCTCTCGTAAGCAAACATTTGCTATTCTTGAAAACCACGAAGCATTCATCACTTCACTGATTTGTAAGAGAACCTGATTCTCATGGTATTTTATATGCGAAGTATAAAGTTCTCCTGAGAAAATTGAGTTTCTAACCCAACTTATGGAACATAGTGATTAAAAATTAATGTCATCTAGAGAGAAATTATAGTTAAATTTTAAATTGTAAGAATTATATAAATAGATATTTCAATTTACAGGTATGTAATAATATTTATAATATATTTCTTAATTTGACATTATTATAATTGATAGGCAATATCACGCCAGTTTTACGGTCATGGATCTTGATGAAATGTTGGAAGCGGTTGTGGTATTGGGTGACTTGCACGATGCTGAAGAGCAAACAGATGGAGAACGTCAATTGCTTCAAATGACAGACCCATTTACATTATCCGATGTAAAATTTGTCAAATACTTCCGAGTTTCAAAAGAACTAGCAAGACCATTTACTTATAAATATTTTCGTGTATAATTTTTGATATGTTGGTTATGATGTATAAATAATAATAATATACACTGCGCAACTTATTTAACGCACAAACAAAAAGTTAACTCAAATTTGACGTTATGTATTTTCGACAATTTTTGTTCGTTTTGGTCGATTTTTTTTTCAAATTGTAGGTTTTTCTCTTAGGAATATCACTGTCTTAGTTGTTTTGGTAAAACGAATGATTTTGATATTATACCAGGTGCTATAAAAATGTTATGTTTTTTTCCGAAATTTCAAAACGTCCTGTGGGCTATACAAGGTATTGCAAGTTATTGCAATTATAGCCAATTTAAAGCCTCATATTTTTTCATTTTCTTACATTTTCTTTTTTTATTCATTTGTTTATCTCTGTTACTTCATAAAATATCCAATTTTTGAGTTGACGTGATTTTTATTAAATTTATTAACTTTCTTTTTTGTCTTTATATCCCAAGCAGCATGGTGACGTCATTATTACGTTCTTTTAAGTTGATTTTAGGTCTAAGACGTCAAGTGACCGATATGAGGCCGAACATATGACGTCATTTCTATGTCGTCTTTAAAACGTCACTTTTTTCTCGTCATTCAGACGTACCTTTTTAATCTAACGTTACTAATCCTTAGGACGTCATGAATTTGACGTCAACTTGACGTCATATTATCGACGATTATTTTTCCTCCCTTTCGTTATACTTATTTCTAATTTGTCTACAATAATTAATGTTATGTTAAGTTTGAGACATTTCAAAATTTAAAACATATAGGGCACCACAGCCAAATTTTTTGAATTTTTTGAAAAAATTAAAAATTTTTGCAAAAATTCAAAAAAATTTTTCAAAATTGAAAAAAATTTGATGAATTTTTTCAAAAAATTTTCAAAAAATTTTGAATAAAATTTTATGAATTTTTTCAAAAAATTTTGATTTTAATTTTTTCAAAAAATTCAAAAAATTTGCTTGTGACTTTCTCGTCATTTTGACGTCTCTCTTGTAGTTCTTTTAACTACAGAATTAGAATAGAATTTTGTATCCTGGAAACAAGATCCAGAAGCAATTTTTTATTTTAATTTTTTGAAAAAATTCTAAAAAAATTTTCAAAATTTTTTATTCTACAAATTTTTTAAAAAATTCAAACAAATTTTTCCCAAATTTTTTGAAAAAATACTAAAAAATTCTAAAAAAATTTTCAAAATTTTTTGAAAAAGTTCTACAAATTTTTTCAAAATTTTTTTAAAAAATTCAAAAAAAATTTTCCCAAATTTTTTGAAAAAATACTAAAAAATTTTTCTAAATTTTTTGAAAAAATTCTTTTTTCAAAAATTTTTGAAAAAATTCAGTAATTAACTTTTTTTAAATGTGGCATATAGCATTATTACAATAATTTTATGGCATATAGCATTATTACAATAATCAGTTAATTACGTCATTTAAACGTCAGTTAATGACGTCGTTTAAACGTCCAATAAATGTCATTTGGCTGTGACTTTTTCTCGTCATTTTGACGTCTCTCTTGTAGTTATTTTAACGTATTTATGTCCTAAAAACTGACGAAATAAATACGTCATAATAACGACACCATGCTGTCTGGGATATAATTTTGTCTTAATGTATCTTAATTATTCTCACCTATTCTATTATATATCTATTGTCAAGAACTGTAAACTAGACAGGATAGTCAGATCAAGCAGATCTGCCAGTCAGCATTGCCGCAACCCTCTATACACCGTGACGTAAGCGAGTGCGGGTACAATATAGAGAACTCAGACTTGTGGAAGCATTGAACAGTATCTTTTTCACATATTTTATGTCTTTTTAAATAAATCGCCAGTTTTTTAAAAAGTTAAAAAGTGCTCATTATTTATTACTCATTATACTGGTTCAATGCCTCATTTTGCGTTCTGTTTTCCTTGATATCTTATAATTTATTGAGAGATGCAAGGTGTTTTAGAAGAGAAAAAGGTCTTAAAAGGACAAAAACTCAAAAAACATACCTAGAAAAATGGATTGCTTTAATCAATAAAACAACGAATAACAGGAAACAAAACAAAAGTAAATAGAGAATTAGTATCTGGTGTTTCCACCCCTTCCGCGAATGACCTCCCGACATCTTTGGTTCATACTTAAAACCAAAGTTCTGATTAGGTTCTGATCTAGGCCATTCCATAATTCGACTAGGCGTCCTTCCAATTCTTATAAATTTTGGGGTTGTCGTCCCTCACTTCGTAACCGCCGACCGATAAAATCCCAAAACATGTTCAATGGGGTTAAGGTCGGGGCTACGGGCTGGCCAGTCTATGTGATCAATTTCTACTTCTTCAAGATAATTTCTCACGATAAGACTCGTGTGGGGACGCGCATTGTCTTGCATAAGTAAAAAATTGGGTCCTATATAGGGGGCATAAGGCAAAACATGTGCTTCAAGAATGTCTGTGATGTATCTGTCAGAATTGAGATTTCCATTCACAGTTACCAAGTCCGTTCGCCCAGTCAAAGATATTCCGCCCCACACCATGACGGATCCACCTCCATATAAAGTTGTGTGCAAAAAATTGCATTGACTATCGCTCATCGGGTCTTCGGTAGACGCGATTACGTCTGTCACAATTATACAAACTGAACCTTGACTCATCAGTCCAAAGAATACGTTCCCAATCTGCTTCCATCCAATTAACATGCTCATTGGCAAAATTCAATCTGGCTCTTCGATGATCTACTGTTAATGCGGGTCCTCGAGCAGCAATCCTGGGTCTTAAATTTGCCTCCCTCAGTCGTCGGCGTACAGTTTGAACGCATATGAGTGGACCACCTGCGTCTTGAAGTTGTGCTCTTAAATGTGTTGCAGTTATAAATCGTTGTCTTACAGCATTTACTCTTAAAAAGCGATTCTGGATAGCAGAGGTAACACGAGATCTACCTTGACCGGCCCGTCTGGAATGTTCTCCTGTTTCCGCGTACCTTTGAATTGCTCTCGCTATAGTTGTGTGAGACACTCCCTTCCAGCTATGCGGTTGTAACTCCACCCTTCACCATGTAATGTAGCTGCCTCAACACATTCATCACGAGTTAAATTTCTGGTTTGGCGTTCCATTATTCACTAATTATTGCTGGACTGTCAACAAAAAACTAATGACACAGTTGTCAGTTTATGACGTGTAATCTTCGATTTCCATAGCTTGCTAGCTGTTTGAGTTGTCCGATAAATGCATTTCATGTGAATAAAAGCATATGGTGTTTCAAAACGGTGTATTTCATGAAGTAACAGAGATAAACAAATGAATAAAAAAAGAAAATGTAGAAAAAACATGAGGCTTTAAATTGGCTATAATTGCAATAACTAGCAATACCTTGTATAGCCCACAAGTTTTGAAATTTCGGGAAAAAACATAACATTATTATAGCACCTGGTATAATATCAAAATCATTCGTTTTACCAAAACAACTAAGACAGTGATATTCCTAAGAGAAAAACCTACAATTTGAAAGAAAAATCGACCAAAACGAACAAAAATTGTCGAAAATACATAACGTCAAATTTGAGTTAACTTTTTGGTTGTGCGTTAAATAAGTTGCGCAGTGTATATACGTATTGCAAAATTATCTAACATCTCTTTTATTAATATATTTTAGGATGCATATGGTTTCCATTATGTCGTTTTACTATGTAATGCAGTATTTCTGTTTTATAATATTCTAATCCAAAAAATTAAGTTTTATTGTAAAATTGTCAAAATTAATCTATTAAAAATTTGCTTTTCTGATTAAGAAATTTATAAGTACTTACTTGAAATGAAACAATTACCATTGAGTATAGAAAGATTTAATATTTAGAAAAAATAATACAAGATAAAATATTACTTATAATATACTTGAATATTATATACCTATTATAAATTAAAATTCATTAGACCCATTCGATTCTAAAAACAATTTAGAAAAAAGTTCGGGGGATAACTAAGGGGGCTTGTCAATTAATGCATTTTTGTATTCAAAAATGCATCAAAAACTGCACCAAATTTGCAGTCACATTTTACTTTATAAAAAAACTTTTAAAAGGGTGCAAAGTTTTTCAAAACACATCCTGGGTGTACCTGGGGGTCTGTACACCCTCTATCAAGCTCGTCTCCAGGAATTCCCCCTCAAAAATGGCAAAACTTCGTTCTAATATCTTATCCGGGGGTTTTCGTCGGGGGCTTCAGATTTAAATTTACTTTTAGCCCAGATTCATTTATTTACAATCGACAAACAAATACTGTTTGGCAATATAAAAAAATTTAAATATTTTAGCAATAACAAGATATTTTGAGATTGAAATTCTGTACAGACAAAGCGAAATGATGCAATTTCCTTAAAATATGAAATACGTTATGCCTAAGGACAAAAATATTTTCGGACGCCACTGTATTCGTTTGCGACAAATCTGGTATATACCGTTGAGCTGAGGAAATCATCAAGTTATTTTCCTAAAAATATGCCCGGTTTTTGCTCTATCACACGGAACGTCTAGGGAAATGAAATAATTTCGGACGCCACTGTATTCCTATACAACAAATCTCGATTGTACTATTGAACTAAGGGTGATGTGACGTTTTTTTCCTCGAAATATGAACCTTTTTCTATTTCCGGTTTTCGTTTTATCACACGTAATATCCAGCGACGAAAGTAACTTCAGACGCCACTAATACAGTGGCGTCTGCGACTAATTTAGAAGATTCAGTGGAACTAAGGGTGACATGATGCAGTTTTCCCTATAAATATGAACTTTTTTCTATTGTAGGTTTTTTATTAATTTATCATACGTTATCTATGGATAAAAATATTTCGGACGCCATTGTATTAATTTGCGAGAAATTTGGTATACCCCGTTGACGTTGACCAAGGATAACATCAAGTTATTTTCCTAAAAACTAAGGGTGAAATGATGCAATTGAATGAAAAGATGCTGGGTGGTGTGGAAACGAGTTTGGTTTAGAAAACCCTAATGACAACTACAAAATATTAAAGTCCATTCAATATGTATCTGTAGTTCACTGACCGCATATAAGATACCGCGCAGTTGCCACATGTAATTCTCAAATTACTACAAATTACGTAATACTGGATAATCGAGCATTGTATCTCTTTGACAGTATGGACTCTCGGAAGG
>CAXKVY010012820.1:0-29638 GCA_964058915.1 Tetropium fuscum | reverse complement strand
AGATTTATTCCTTTCATCGGCAATTTTTTGCCTTTGAATTTTTTTTTGCTTTTTAAACCGTTTTTTAGTGAATTTGCTTTTGACCTTTTTACCATATTTGGAGACTTCGTATCTGTTCCCGCGTCTACCCACGCTCTATTTTTCTCCTCAGATGCGTAATCCCATCAATCTTTATATTTTCAATTTCGTGTTCTTATTCTGCAATTAAAAATAAAAGGGTTATTTTTCTCAGGAGTAAAGTTTGAATAATAAGTTTGCTTCTTACTTTCATCTGCCATGATTTGCTGGATACATGTAGATATTAAAGTTGTATCTTTATAATGTATAATGATATTACAATCATCGACCATACAGAGAGAAGATATATTGATGCAAAATTAAATACCTGCCCTCGAATATTCAAATTGAAATTATTTTGATGTCAATTTTCACAAAATTTTTCAACAAAATAACCCAAAAGCGTCAAAAGTCACTAGGTGTTCGACTTAAAAGGCAACGTTGCCACATTTTAACTGGACTTATTTAAGTCTTTATGAATTTTTAACGGTGCATTTGAATTAAAAATAATTCTGACTTAATATTTTAAGTCGACTTAACTAAGCCCAACTTAACGTACAATCGGTGCACTCGGGCACTAAAGGTTTTTACGTCAGTTTGTGACTCGTATAGCAATGACATCTACGGACGATGATGCTTTGGCGGTAATTGGTTGGCTTATGGTGACAAAGTGTGCTAAAACTCGCTAAAAAAGAATATTAAGAAAAGTGTTTGGGTGAAGGAATGGCTAATGAAGAGAAGCAAATAGGTACTCCCATATAAATCTCCTTTCCGAGCTAAAGGGTTTTCCGAAGGATTGACACAACTATTTGAGAATGGACGAGCAAAGCTATTTACATTTATTATATGACTAAATGACTTCAAAGAGTCCTTAACTTTTTTATTTTCTTTTCTGTAGGCGCTTCTTAGGTTATTTATTTTTCTAATGGCAGCATCTTTTGTAGCATTCGGGTCAATCTCTTTCAGTTTTTCTGTCAATTTTCCGTATCCGGCATCTTTCTTATTTCTGTCGTGGTATTCCTTACACTTTGTTTGCCAAAGGCAAGGCTTACTTTCGTATGAAGTCTTCTACAAATTGACTTGTTATATTTAAGATACTACCAGACTTACGATACTAGACTTACGATACTACGATACGTAGACTTACGATACTACCACACACATCGAGATTGGCCTGTTCAGACAGGCCTGTACAGTTATTCACAATGGTTTTTCGAATAGGATTTTGTGGACTGTACAGTCTACCAGCAGCCTCAAGGTCTTCACCACACACCTTGAAGAAATTCTCAAGGTTTGGACTGTGCAGTCCAAACCTTGAGGAAAAACCGTATGTGTGTGGCTACCTTAAGAGTACGCTCCCGCCCAAGAGTCCGCAACTACTACATTTAATAATAAAAATGTATAGGTAAAACACGGGCTGACATCTATTATCAAACTTTCTAGGTATACGAGGCGCCATCTGTTTGGTTGACCCTCAACCAGCAGTTTCACGTCTCAGTAATAATTTCGGTGGTCATTAAGTTTACGCGCCACAAAAAGACTAATTGTTATGGTGTTTAAATTATATTTGCACTGGTAAGTAAGCAATACAGTGTCTTTCTAAGCGTCTTGTAGGAAAAAAAAGCACGTTTTCTATCCATATTAACGTATTTTCTTCCAATTATTTGCAACAGCTTCATATATTTTAAGTTAGATGTCTCGGAAGTATTCATTTCTCAAGAGTACGCAAGCTTTTATTCCTAAACGTGCGCCCTGCGTACTCTTGGGAAATATTGCCAAATGTTTTTTTAAATCCTTTAATAGGTAGGAAAAGGGTTTAGAATTTCTCTTTTTCTTTCAGAAAATGAGCAATTATTACAAAAGGAAGGCTAATGTCTAATAGGAAACTAATTTTTATTTAATAGCCAGAGAAGTGAACATTAATAAGGCGACTCTCCGAAAACGTTTAAAATTTGGAACGATACCAGAATCACTGGGAAGGTTTAAAAGCGTTTTTAGTCGAGAAAGGGAAGCGCAGTTAGCGGAATATGTAAGAGAAATGGATCAAAGGTTTTATGGGCTAACTAAAAAAGACCTTCGGCGGTTTGCGTTTGAATACGCGACCAATAACAAGCTTGCCCGTTCATTTAATTCCAATAAAAAAACTGCCGGCGGCAAATGGCTAAGAAACTTTTGCATAAGACAAAAAATGAGTCTACGTCAGCCAGAAAAATGCTCTATGGGGAGAACCATGGGATTTAATCGGCCACAAGTTGAAACATTTTTTAAAAACCTAAAATCCTTAATAAAACTCTCCTCCAAGCCGTGACGAGACCGGCTTGAGCACGGTGCCAAATAAATTACCCAAAATTATTACCAAAAAAGGGAAAAGGGAAAAAGCTGGTTGGTTACTAAGTGGTTACTAAGTAAAAGTTAGCCGGCGGAGATTATATACCTCCTGCATTAATTTTTCCCAGAAAAAGAGTACGAGAAGACCTTTACAAAGATGCCCCTAGTGGAACCCTAAAAAGGTATCGGACTCCGGATTTATTAATTCTGATCTATTTTTTGTATAGATTCAACATTTTAAAAAGCAAAGCCCAGTCAAGAAGAACCCATCCTGTTGTTGTTTGATAATCACGTTTCCCATCGCACTCTTAACGTAGTGAACTACTGTCGTGATAATTATATACACCTATTGTCACTTCCTCCCCATTCCAGTCGTCACCTCCAACCCCTGGATAAAGGATTTTTTGGCCCACTCAAGTCTGCCTATTCTCAGTTATGTGACAATTGGCTTGTTTCTAATCCGGGAAAGGTAATAACGCATGGCCTATTATAAGGTTGCCAATATAGAAAAGGTAATACATTCATTTTCGTCCACTGGAATTTATCCCTACAGCTCGGATATTTTTGCGGACGAGGATTTTGCTCCTTCGCCTGTAAGTGATAGGACAAATGAAGAATATGAGAAACTCCTGGACAAAGAAAATGAACCGCCAGTTAATAAAGCAGACAAAGAAGTGCCTGTCGGTTCTCCTTCAACAGCAACAAACAACACTATAATAATCGAAAGAATTGATCAAACACTTAGTGTTCCGGCAGCAATTGAGATTATTGAAAAACCCGTCACAGTCAACATGGATCAAGTACAACATCATGGACCTTAAAACCATTTTACTTCAACGACGACGATAAAAATAAAAACGTTATCAGTGATTAGGTATGTCAGGTTCTGCAGATAGTCAGTCTTCTTCCGTTGTATCTCCGTACCAAATTAAACGTTTGCCAAAAATGGAATTTACTGGCACACGAAAGTGGAAGGCACAAAAGTCTGAAATTCTCACAGAAATAGCAACACGAAACTAATGAGACAATTAAAATGTTCATATTTATTTTGCATTTACGGTTTTTTAGATTATCTATGCAAAAATAAAGAAATAATAAAATTTTGCTTTTATCACATCTACAAATATAATCACTGTGCCATTATCAGGAATCAGGATAACAGGACGATATAACAAGAAGGTTAATAAATCTTGTTTATTTAAGCAATTAGCTACCGTCTTAATTAAATATTTAATTTACATATAAATAGGTAGGTAGTAAAATATTTGTATAGCCACAAATTATGTAATATCAAATTAGAACGTTATATATCTAATAATCTAAATATATCTAATTATACTCATACAGATTCGGGAAGTTCAAGTCTTGGGTGGACGGTTCTGTGGGATAGTAGTAGAAAACAGAAACGCCAAAATAATGTACTGGAAAGAAATATATTTATTCTGTCATTTTACCACTATGGTCGCTGTATGATATACGTTTACTTTTCGTTCTATTCGGCGTTTTCCCTATGACATACTTGCTTCAACTCATTATCAGACAGAAATTTTCAATTACATCAATAGACTGTCGATAAATAAAAGAACACGCCCATGTTTTGCTCCGGACTGGTAGAATACACGCATAGGTCGTAGGTGTGGCTCGGCGCGGGTGGGATGCACGAGTAGACCGCGTGTTGGAGGGATGCCACTAAACTAATAGAAAAAGGATGGTAGGAAGGATAATATATCGTTTTCTTTCCAGTACCGTATTTTGCCATATCGCTTCGGAGATTAGCCTGAACAAACAGATACATAGATAGGCAGACACAAAATTTAAAAATAATTGTTTTTTTGTGTTATAAATACCTACCGTATATACTTTCATATGCATTTAGTAAAAATTCACAGATCTCGCAATCCTTGCAAACATCGGAGGGTGTGGAAAACAAACAGCATACAAGTAAAATAATATAAAACGAACATAATTTGGTATGGTTAAATGGTTTATTATATAAAAAATTCACAGATCTTGCATCTTACGCAAGTATCACAGGCGTATTGAAAATACCAGACACAACTGGTAAAAATTTCTCAAGTAAATTGAATAAAAATAAAACGCAGTTACGATTTTTTGTTCGTTTGACCCTGAACGTCTTGTCGTTTTAAACGGGTTATCTTACATGTGATATTCAGTCAGGTTTGCGATTCCTTAGCCGTGCATAAAACAAATATGTTTTCGATATAAGATAGTAAGTTGACCGTACCTGCCGCGTACCGAGAACGTTGATGCCGTTGCGATGAATTTGGCCCGTCTTATTTTTGAAAACCATTTACCGCAGGGATATCATCTAAGTGACCATTATCCAGTTACGCAAACAGGCAAAAACCCACATCGGTGGATAGCAGAATACCGCCGTGTGGATAACATATATCGACAAGATGGTGACTATCTCATAGATGTGAGATTGGCGTTTAAGCAGCATTGTCCACCATGAAGTGAGATTTCACAAGTGTTGGTGTCTGATATTCCTAATCAGCATTTTATACAAATACAAATTTTGGTGAACTGTAGATGCCAAAAATTCCGAGACGAAGAAGAGGACTATTATTCGCAATCGACTTTTCGCGGCATTGCCATTTCGTTCAATGTGAAACGCCCCGTATATGGGCGTTTATGAGAAAATTTACTAACCAAAGTTTACTTATTTTTGGGTTTTACAAAAATGCCATATTAACTAAAATATCTACGAATCATTAGAGTCCATTCCGCTTTGTCAGTTTCACAATAAAACTTCAGGTTTATAAAAATACATAAAATTGCAGTCTCCGAATATTCTATACAATTTTATGCCTGTATTAGCAAGAGCTTTTTAACGCAGTTTTTATGCGACGGCCCTATTAACTAAATTACGTTATTCTAAAGAAACGAGGGTAACTTTCGAGATCGGAATGCTCCACCCAACACATGGCCCATGTTCACGTGTCCACAACTAGCATCGGCGCAATATATGCCTTTACGGTAACATATTGGCAAAGGGCTTGCTAACGCCGTTTTCGTGCAACGTACGTGTTATCTAAATTACGTTATTCTAAACAAACGAGAGTAGCGTTGTGGATCGGAATGTATAATATAAACAAATTGTTCGCATTCCCATGGGAAACCAGCCAGCGTTAGGGCACTACGTCACGACAAATTTCGTATAAAAGGGCGAACGCGATCTACAATCGGGGAGAGTTGTCGAGCACCCAGCCAGGATTCAAGGACCTCATCAGGCCCAGTCTAGTGTGGCCGAACTGTTCACAGTTGTCCAATCTGCATTCATTCAGGACCCCTAAAGGTTCAGGTGTATTGCGAAAGCATTGTCTGCCAGTCGGTTCGCATTCAAAGACCCCACCAGATCCAGTCTAGCTTTAGCCAACTGCTCGCAGCGCACCATCACCAACGAGAATCTGCATCCATTCAGGACCCCTCCAGGTTCGGATGGTTTGCAGAGGCGCCGTCAACCAGCCGGTTAGCATTCAAGATCCTTAAAAACCACAACTCTATGTTCTCGTCTACGTTACCGGACCTGATTTTTCTGTGTTACTTGAAGCTTAGTATAATTAAGTTTCATCATATAACAGTAAATTTCTGTTATTAGCAGTTTATCATGTACGAGGGAATCAGTGTGAATAAGTCCTTCTAATGCCCTGATTGATCTGGGTAATGGGTTGTGCAAAACAAACGCCTTGTTTATAACGCCTTTAATATAATTGCCATTCGCTCTCCTGCCCTGCTGCAAGGGTCGGTAAGCGCAATAAGCTACCTGCTTAGGGTGTTTATCGACACTTGCGGTAGCATCTGGATCACCAGACGTTGCACAGGATAAGATTTGACACGTGCCTCTTCGCTTCATATGTTTCGGTATTTGCCGATGGCCATGCACACCAGTGGTTGTTTTATTATTCGTGAATCTTTCCCACTTAAAGGTTATCGACGCCCCGGAGATGGGGAGCGTTTTGGACCACAAGGTTCACGCAGGTAATCGCACAGGTTTTGTATTGGCCATGATTACAGAATATACAGGGAAGTTTTTCCCCAGGCATATGTAAAATTTTACTTGTGTCGTGTTTATATTGGATAAGATTTGACAGGTGTCATTTCCTTCATTATATTCAGTATATACCTATGTCAGATGCACACCTTGTATGTTGTCTAGCAACTGAAGAACCGACGTGCTAAATCTACAAAAGATACTGACGTCTTGTTACGTCCCTGCGAGCCCTGCAACGATTGGTGCCCCCAGTGGAGCGCTCAGCCCTGGGGATATCTTCAGATATTCAACAGTTGTGGGACAATAATACAAGTTCTGTATTAACTATGGTATTGAACAGTATACAGGAAAAAATCCCTGGGCACCTTGAAGTTTTACCTATACTAACTAGGTTTCGGTAACCTCTGCGTGGTCACAATCACATAATTTTGTTGATTGCCTACGCTAATATCAGAATGGCGATTGCCATAAATAATGACTGTACGTCATTGTTTATTTGTACGATTCATTATCTAGAAGTAAATGGTACCAAGGTATCTCCATGTCTGCTTCCCTCACCTACAAGTAGTGTATCATGCTTTGTGTTAGCCATGTTAACTACAAATTATGCAGTAACTTTATATGAGGCGTGTCTGGCGAATTTTTTCAAAAAATTTAGAAAATTTTTTTAGAATTTCTTCAAAAAATTTTGAAAAAATTTAAAAAAAAAATTGCTTCTGGGTCTTGTTTCCAGGATACAAAATTCTAGTCTAATTCTGTAGTTAAAAGAACTATAATGACGAGAACGGGGAGACGTCAAAATGACGAGCAAAAGTCAGCAAAATTTTTTGTTTTTCAAAAAATTTTGAAAAAATTTTTAGAATTTTTTTAAAAAATTTTGAAAAAATTTTTAGAATTTTTTCAAAAAATTAAAAAAAAAATGCTTCTGAGTCTTGTTTCCAGGATACAAAATTATATTCTAATTCTGTAATTAAAAGAACTACAAGAGAGACGTCAAAATGACGAGAAAAAGTCACAGCCAAATTTTTAGAAATTTTTCAAAAAATTTAGAAAAATTTTTTTGAATTTTTTGAAAAAATTCAAAAAATTTTTACTTTTTCTCGTCATTTTGACGTCTCTTGTGGTTCTTTTAACTACAGAATTAGAATAGAATTTTATATCCTGCAAACAAGACCCAGAAGCATTTTTTTTTTCAACATTTTTTGAAAACATTCTAAAAAATTTGGCTGTGGTGTGCTTTATGTTTTAAATTTTGAAATGTCTCAAACTTAACATAACATTAATTATTGTAGACAAATAAGAAATAAGTAAACGAAAGGGAGGAAAAATGATCGTCGATAATATGACGTCAAGTTGATGTCAAAATCATGACGTCCTAAGGATTAGTAACGTTAGATTAAAAAGGTACGTCTCAATGACGAGAAAAAAGTGACGTTTTAAAGACGACATAGAAATGACGTCCTATGTTCGGCCTCATATTGGTCACTTGACGTCTTAGACCTAAAATCACCTTAAAGGAACGTAATAATGACGTCACCATGCTGCTTGGGTATGTTAAGCTTCTGAAAATTATGGTTGTAATATAATGTGCTGTATGCTTTTTATGCATTTCCTATTGGGTAGGTAGACAGTTTTAGTTGATATGGATCATAAATATGATTATCGTACATCTTACCTTTATACCTATGTCATGTTCACATGGTTCGATGTTTCCAAAGTTATGCCTTAGTGATTTCTTTATTTCGTTATAAAGCTTAACCATGTTCTCGATTCATTTTCTTCACTGTACTATTTTTCCATTTTCCGTTCCCATTAGGTATCCAAAGTTTAACCATATTTTGATTTAAGGATAGTTTCCATTTTTCTACTAGTGTCCAATTAGGTTAGTTCAGTACGATTTACATATTTTTGTGCAATTACATGTTTTAATTTATTATTAAACTTTGCACTCTTTGTCGTTATAAGCAACTAATATTAATAAATTTAATTAGTAGCTTATATCACGAATAGTAATATTGTGTACCAGTCAGACTGTCTTTTGCGTCAGATAGCTCGTAATTTATTGTTAATTGTTAACGTGGACAGTTTTTAAGACGTTACTCTGTCCTTTGTACTTTCCTTGTTCTGGATAGGTAAATATTTAAATGAGTAAGAACTTGTTGTACTAGCATTGTTATTTTAATTTATTGCATATGTTTCTGTTATTTTTAGAGAATTATAACAAAGAACAAAGCTAGACTGAAAGCGATATATGACATTTCGGAAAATATTAATCTGTTCTGTCCAGTTCAGAATAATAGTATAATCTAGATATAAAAAGAAAAGTTATAGCATAAAATTAAGTCTTCATTCAATTATCTACGATCCTTGTAGAAGTTTTACACGTTCGGTAAACAGAAATATTTCTTCAGTAATTCCAGTGCTTAGGTTCACTATTTTTTGCAATGGCTACCAATAAAAACAGATTTGTGTATTTTGCTGCTGCATCAGGTAGGAAACTATATACCTCGTAATAATACACTCAGTTCCAAAAAAAGTGACGCACCTAATTTTGGTTGTAACTTTGAAACCTTGTTATTTCTGAAAGTATGGACCGGTTTTTGATTTCTTTTTTTTTTGTTGGTAGGTAATTATCTTGTCTTTCAAAAAAAATTCAAGAAGTGAAAAATTTTGCAGAGCCTCCTAGATGGTAGTGGAAATTCTCGAACCATGTTTTTTTCTTAGTTTTTAACTCACCCGTGTGTTAATCAAGTAATTTTATCGAAAATGGTTACACTCTATATGAAAGGCGCCTCTTTTACGAGCATTCTGTTTTTTTATTCACTGATCTATCTCTAAAATTGTCCAAATTACAGCTTTGTTGCCAAAACTCTTTTATCCCACACATTAAATTTATTGTAGGATCACATTGTCTATGAAAAAACAATTACCGTTGTCAAAGCAAATACTCACTATTTCACTCTATTGTTGTGTCATCCAGTGTCAGTAAAAAAGTTTTAGAGACTGTTACGTAAAATGCCTCAAATAAACTCTGAACAAGTAGCAAGATTAGTTGCATTAGTAAACGATGGACGTAGTTAACGTTACGCCGCTCCTGCAGTGGGAGTTCTTGAAGCGACTGCTCGTAGAGCGATCCGCAAGTACGAACAAACAGGAAACTGCTCGGAGGGTGGGTTCTGGTTGCCCTCGAAAAACTTTTCCAAGATTATCGCTTCCTGAGATTACGGATTTTACGAAATCGATCAAATACTGCGGTAAATGTTCAGCAAGATCTTCGCCAAATTCGTGGTGTTGCAGTAAGTAAGCAGACGGTATGTAGACGCACGACTCTTAGAAGTTAATTTAAAAGCTAGGAGACCTGCAAGAGGTCCTAAATTATTGCCTGTACATCGTGCTGCTCGAAAAAATTTCGTTGAAAATTATGGACAATGGAATATTCATGAATGGTCGAATATATTGTTTACAGATGAATCAAGGTTTTGTCTTAACATAGTGGATGGAAGAAGAAGAAGAGTGTGGATAAGGAAAGTCAGAGCTTGATAACAGAATGCGAAAGTTTTAGTGGTGGCTCGGTTATGGTGTGGGGAGGGATATCAACAAATGAAAAGACACCCCTTCATGTTTTTCTACCGAGACAGTCGGTGACATCCCGAATCTACATTGACATTTTACAGCAGAACCTCATGCACAGTTGGTGGGTAATAATTTTATATTTATGCAGGATAATGCCCGACCACATACCGCGGCAATAGTGCAAAATTTCTTAGAAGCTACGAGTATCAGTACATTACAATGGCCTGCGAGAAGCCCCGTTATGAACCATATAGAACATTTGTGGGATGAATTAGGGAAAAGGGTACGTTCTGGCGAGAGACCAATGGAAAGTCTTGCTGAAATGGCAATTGCATTAGTGGAAGAATGGGATAGTATACCAATGGAAACGATAGGAAACCTAATTTCCAGTATGCGGCGTAGACTAGAAACTTTCAGAGTTGCCATCAGGGGTGGCAATACACGGTATTAAGCAGTTAAAAAAATGTTTTTCTTAAAATTCGTATTCCGAGGTTTCCCACTACCATCTAGGAGGCTTTGAAAAAATTTGACCTCTTTATTTTTTTTTAAAGACAAGATAATTACCTACCAACCAAAAAAAAATAAATCAAAATTAAGCGCGTCACTTTTTTTGGAACTGAATGTATATATCAACCACCTGCTAATAACTAAATAAACTAAATATCCTCATTATTGATGAATGATGAATTTGATAACCTTTAACGCTATGTAATTTTAATTTCATATCTTTTTGTTTCAAGTAAACTTGATGACAATGGTGTGCTCCATAGGCTACTCTTGGACATCCCCGTCTCTTCCCAAATTAAACAGCAACGATCCTGAATATAATCCTTTACCTCGGCCTACTACCGTCTTGGAGGATTCCTGGATCACTTCACTCCAAAGCTTAGGAGCTGCCGTCTGTCCATTGCTTATTGGCATTGCCGCCAATAAATATGGTAGAAAGAATACCTTACTGGTGTTTTCTTTACCAATGATGACCTCAAACATAATTTTAATATTCGCTAATGCCGTTTGGCATTTTTATGTCGCTCGATTCCTGATCGGAATAGGCACCGGATGTGTGTTTTCAATAGTTCCTTTGTATGTAGCGGAAATCTCCGGCGTGGAAAACAGAGGCTTTACAAGTATGTTTTTGGGACTCATGATGACGTCCGAGCAGCTCTTCATATATATTATTGGGCCGTATATTTCCATAAGGACTCTTGCGATTATATCGTTGATACCTTCAGTGCTTTTTTTGTTTATTTTTGGCATTTTCGTGCCGGAGAGTCCATATTACTTTATTCTTGTAAATAAGGAAGAAGAAGCTGAAAAGTCATTAGCAAAATTACGACGTAAATCGAGAAGCTATGTACAGAAAGAACTTATAGATATTATCAAAAGTGTAGAGGCTTCGAAGACTGAAAGTACCTCTTTGATAGAATTACTGAAATCGAAAGTTGTGATTAAGTGTTTATATATAACTGTTGGTTTGATGTTCTTCCAACAATTTTCCGGTATATTAGCCATTATACCATACCTGCAAACAATTTTTGATGCTACTAACAGCTCTATACCAGGTGAGATAGCTGTAATGATAGTCGGTTTAGTACAATTTATTACAGTCGCAATAACATCAGGAATTGTTGATCGAGTTGACAGGAAAAAATTGTTACTGACATCTAATATTGGAATTTTAATATCCTTAGTCTTATTGGGTGCATATTTCTATTTGCAAGATAATAATTACAATGTTGAGTCACTATTTTGGCTGCCAATAGCGAGCCTAATCTTGTATATAATATCTTTTAATTGTGGTACTGGTCCGTTGCCATGGACGATAGCAGGCGAAATATTTCCAGCTAATCTTAAAACGTACCTAAATGGAATTGCTACGTTTTCTAATATTACCTTTGGTTTCCTGATATCAATGTTTTTCCCAACGCTCTCAGTGGTTCTGGGAATGGCTTGTTCAATGTGGATGTTTGCCGGATTCACAACTGTTTCTCTTATATTTATTGTTTATTATTTGCCGGAAACAAGAGGAAGGACTTTTGTTGAGATTCAGTGTTTGTTGAAAGAAGGAAGGATATAACATATAAGTAAATTATTTTAAGGTTATAATTATAATTGTTTATATATATATATATATATATATATATATATATATATATATATATATATATATATATATATATATATATATATATATATATATATATATATTTTGTGAAAAGTAATCTTGGGTTTGTAGCATTTCATTACATAGAAATAAGCAACTAGACGAATAAGAAAGAAAACACACATACCAGTACTATATCTGGACACACATACGGAAATGAATCACTATGCATATGAAAACGAACCACTTAGAAGTTGTACAAGTTCTTTCACCTTTCTTGAGGATCTTCAGAGCAGTATACGATTTATTTCATTGATCATTCATACTTGAATTTAAATTACCAATACACCAACACTTGCAGTGACGTTTTATGACATTAGTTTTTGACGGAACTCATTCTTAGAATACACAAACCTAGTCTACTATTTATATTTGTTCTATTTGAACATATTCTATATAAAAGCATTAGGCATACAGTTATCCAGAAGATGTTAAACTTTAAAATGCATAAAATCTTGTTGAACCTATTGAAAAACAACTACTTTTTCCAACTATATGCGGGAAAATATTGAATTATATATACAATAGAGTTCTGAAGCATTCAAAGAGGGAGTGATACAGAAATTGCTTGCTTAGTCAAAACTAAAATCATTTGTTGGTTGTATGTATTAATTGTTTCTTCGAAAATTCTCGAAAAAAATCCAATTTTCACCCTGGATATATTTATTAGCTTTGAAATTCTTTGCTAATCATATTTATTTTGTGAAAAGTAATCTTGGGTTTGTAGCATTTCATTACATAGAAATAAGCAACTAGACGAATAAGAAAGAAAACACACTTACCAGTACTATATCTGGACACACATACGGAAATGAATCACTATGCATATGAAAACGAATTTGAATTGTATTGGTAATTTGAATTGTATTGGTAATTTAAATTCAAGTATGAATGATCAATGAAATAAATCGTATACTGCTCTGAAGATCCTCAAGAAAGGTGAAAGAACTTGTACAACTTCTAAGTGGTTCGTTTTCATATGCATAGTGATTCATTTCCGTATGTGTGTCCAGATATAGTACTGGTAAATGTGTTTTCTTTCTTATTCGTCTAGTTGCTTATTTCTATGTAATGAAATGCTACAAACCCAAGATTACTTTTCACAAAATAAATATGAATAGCAAAGAATTTCAAAGCTAATATATATATATATATATATATATATATATATATATATATATATATATATATATATATATATATATATATATATATATATATATATATATATATATATATATGGTTTTATATTTTTCCAACAATACAATTGTGTAATATATTAGCCATTATACCATACCTGCAACCAATTTTGGACGCTACTAACACCCAGAATATACCAGGTGACAGCTGTAAGATTCAGTGTTTGTTAAGAGACGGATGAGGAAGGAGAAAAGTATATATCCGAGTAAATTAGTGTAAAAAATCTTATAAATTTTACTTGTATCAAGTAATATTCATGGCAAATGAAATTTATCATTGATTCCATTAATTAATTGTATCAGAATTTTTAAAAATTTGTTTTATTTATTTGTATGTTTCATTCCACCCGACCAAAAAGACGATATAATTTTGCCCATGTTATTCACTTTGCAAAACTCATGAGTGTAAATCCCATGAGTCGCCACTGGTCGAGCACCTACATTACCTACAATGAATATGCCACCAGTCCAAGCAGCGTTGGGTTTGCTATTACAATTGTACTAAATCTATTACAATTGCATCTTACTTAGTACGCTATTACGCCAATCGATAATAAAGCCAAATTCTATTACGATTTCAATATAGGTACAATATTCATTAATTTTTGTGTAAAAATATCGTCACCGAGAACCGATATTAACAATATAATTTTAATATATTCTCCAAACAATAACAGATCAACAATACTTACATTTTCCACTATGAACTCTGTCACTGCATACGGCGCCGGCGTACGAATCGTACGATACGCATGCGCCGTGCCACCTGTCATATTACAGTTCCGACCAGAGACCAGAGACATTTTTAAAAGGTCTCTTGTTCAGACACAGAACCACATCAACCAAGGATTATAGACTAACACGATTTCTTATCGGCCACGTGTTAGACAAGATCTGACGTCAGCGGTTAAGTTTGGCCGGCATACTTTTGCGCCAACGGTCGATTCCAAATTGTTGCTTGGTCAGATAACCCTTCTCTAGCCACGATGTTAATGTACAAATATCATAGACAAATAGTCTATAATCGTTGCACATCAACCACATGAGTGGTAAGTTCTCTTTCTTCTGTGGTTCAGACTTAAATCAGGTTTATTTGACTCAGGTTCGTTTCAGTGAATTTAGATTTAGTAATTCACCGCCATCCGCCATGTCACAGAAGGGATTCTCTGACCTGTGTACGTCGTTCACCGAGATATATGCAATGAAATAACGAAATACATAAATATACTTTCGTTTGTATTCGAATTGGGTGGCAATATCAGGTATTCGTAATTAATTAGTTATTGTATGCACTTAATAAAATGTTGCGTACCTTAATATGTAGCTATATATATTTTTTAAATATCCCGCTAAATCTAGTACAATTTAGTACAATCTATTACAATTGGATGCCATGTTTTAGTACAAAACATTTCAACCAAAAACCCAACGCTGAGTCCAAGTCTACCACCTCCGCTGTGCCATCGACGCAGGGTCCCTATTCGCAACCTCGTTCGCGTCCACCGGTACACGCGGCGACGGGAGTGGTTTCATTGCGAAGACTTGTGTTAGGTGGCATCCTCAATACCCCTCGTGTAGGTCTTCGCGTGACACGAATGATTTAATTTGACAACGCCGCTTTTACTGTCACAATCATAGAAAATTTATGGTTAACTACAAATACCATCCTTGGGAGAACCCAAGGAGTATAGACAGCGAAGGATAGTTCAGAGACGCTGTTTTATCGGCTGTGGGCATGGCTAAGTTGGGGATAGCCAGTTGATGACGTAGTTATCTGACCAGAATTTAAATCTTTATATGGAGAAGGTGCCAGGGGGTTCAATATTTATAGTTTTTACGTATAATTTTACAAGCAAACTTGCTTTTGGGTACTGCGTATCGAGTGTGTAGGAATATTATACTGTATTATTAAAAATTGTTGCAGTCCATATAAAATAAATGTCTATATACAAAACTATTAAAATTCCCGCGTTTGAGATTACTCGGAAAAAAATTCTTTTCAGGTAGAAATAATGGGTGTTTTCAATAATTTATGTTATTAATAAGTAAAAGAAGATACATTTTATCGTTATATAATTTGCCACTATGTGAGTAAGATGTTTGAAATAAAATAATTTTGTTTTTATATCGGTTTTAATATGATATCTCTGTGATAATTTTTGAAAAATTTGGAAACCATATAGTGATTCTTAAAACCTACTATAAATAAGTATGAATATTTTACAACTAATTTTTAAAATTTAGATGTTTTTGAAAAAAGTTTTGGTTACAAAATTTTGGTTAATGGATCTTTTTAACCCTATAGCATTGTGGATATAGTTCAACCTCAGTGAGAATTGTAGTATTTAATAACTAAGCGTTTAAAATATAATGGGGGTCTTCAAAAAAATAAGTAGGTAATTCAAAAAAACACCTGAAATCATATTAATGTATATAATTGCTATAAATAACTTAAATAAGTTTTTTACTTATTTAGGGAAGGTACTTTTTTTATAACATTTTTTTAATTTGTAACAACCATAAAATTAATATAATTTTGTAGTGACATTCCCGAAGATATGAATAGGCGAGCTTTTTTGAAAGATTTTCTAATAAAAATGTTATAATTTTGTAGATTGAAAGAATTGTGTAAGACTTTTTTCCTTTCCTATCTTCTAAAAATGAACCCTAGTATAAATTAAAACAAATCTTAAAACAAAGCTTGCAATGTTCTTATATAAAAATCATGTATGTGATATTTGACTCGCATTTCGTGTATTTCCTACAAGATCAATATTTTAAAGATAGAAGATATTCCGAGGATAGAATAGTATAATCATTTTTGTCAAATGATCTGCACAAATGGCCCCTGTAGTTGGATTGAATTTGTCTTCACGTTTACAACATACTATCCATTACCCCAGAATAGTTTTTGAAACAAAGTCTTTTCCTTTCGGAAATGAATGGTAGACAGTATCTTTATTAGTGACTTTTGTCACCACTCTGCTATTATTACAGCCATATACTGAACACCTTCTTCCAGGCAAGTTATATGTATAGCTACAGCCACTAGAAATACTAAAGAATAGTAATATTTATATCCGTAATTATTTACGAGAAAACTTACAATCACTTGCAATGTATTTTGAACTCCTTACGAAATATCAATAAAAATTGTCTATAGTAGTGTCTATAGCCCAATAAAAAAAGTACATACAGTCACACAGAAATCACAAAATTAACATACATAACACACAAAATCACAACGATTAATTAAAAGCCAGGAAAATTAATTACAACACGAACTATTTGCACAGCTTGACAGCTAATGAACGGTTTTTGGTCAGTGGGTGACGTCACACACACACACGCCTCGATTCGTTTGCAAGGCTAACACAGGGCAAGGATTATAGACTAACAGGATTGCTTATCGGCCACGTGTTGTTAGTCAAGATCTGACGTCAGCGGTTAAGTTCGGCCGGCATCCTTTTGCGCCAACGGTCGATTCCAAATTGATGCCTGGTCAGATAACATTTCTCTAGGCACGATGTTAATGTACAAATGACACACTACACAAACGCCGGGAAATACACCGGTGGGGCAATGAACCTACGCCGTACGTATCCGCTGACGTCAAAAGCGTGGTGGGGACCACGAGATTTGTCTAACGTTGCGCTTATGGGGATAAGCAATCCTGTTTAGTCTATCATAGACAAATAGTCTATAATCGTTGCACATCAACCACATGAGTGGTAAGTTCTCTTTCTTCTGTGGTTCAGACTTAAATCAGGTTTATTTTAAGAAACTATCCTTCTCTAGTTTACGGTTCTTGGGGAGAACCCAAGTTTTCAGACGTTAGTTACGTTTTCGTGAGTCACGTTAGATTGTTGCAGTTGTATTTGTTGATTTGCTATAAATATAAAGCAAAGAAAATGAATTGAATGAATGAAATGAATTGATTGGATGAAATTGAATTGAATGGATGAAATGAAATTAATTGATAACTTCCAGTTGCATAAAACTTTAAAGATAATCTACAATGATTATTATTTTGTTTTACCTTTTTTATATAAAATATCTACCATTGCATTTTCCAAGTTTTCCAACAAGTTGAAATACACTAAGTCATCCATATTTTACAAAAGAAACAGGGGAAACAGAGGTAACTCAAATAAACATACGACGTAACCTCAACTGCCAAGAAAACGAGTGATTTACACCGCCCGCTGCAACGCGAAGGGCGGAGGGTTCTTGATTGTCGCTCAACGCGCATACGCCTAGGCGCGAGGAGTTAAGAATCCTAAAAATTGCCTCTGACGTCATTTGCGAAGGGTTTCTAGTAACGCGAGTGGTTGAGAATAGAGCCCCAGGCATCTGTTTATAGGGTGAATGCATTGTATCATGGGGTGAATGTGTCAGGGTCCCTATTCTCAACCTCGTCCGCGTACACGCGCCGACGCGAGTGGTTTCATTGCGAAGACTTGTGTTAGGTGGCATTCTCAACACCCCTCGTCTAGAGACCCTTCATTAAAGGGTCTCTACCCTCGTCACAGAAGAGAGACTCTCTTCTGTGCCCTCGTGCTGGTCCTCGCGTGACACGAATGCATTAATTTGACAACGCCACTTTTACTGTCACAATCATAGAAAATTTACCATCTAGATAGTAGATTTTCTATTGTCACAACAGAAAACTTCAATAGAGGTTAGTTAATTTCCGCCGTTATGTACTTAGTCAAACAAAAACAACATTTGGTGCGAAAAATAGCAGGTAAGTGGCTAACTTGCTTTTATTTTTTATTGTTTTTGTGTTTAGTACTTATCTTGCACATTTGTATACCTAAAAAAACACATTTGATTGACTTGTTTTATTATTTTTGTAATAAAAGTGGGTGGTAGAGATCTGGATTAGGAAAAAAACGCAAATCCTTTTCTCGACCGGTCGAACGGTCGAGAACTGGGCAAATGAGAGTTAATCTTTTTTCTCCGTCATTAAAATATGATTCAATATATATTTTATCTCTCACTGCCTTATTATTTAGTATCCGTTGGCTTAATTATAACGTCCAATTCTCGACCGAGGCTTACAGTATTGGTTTTCACACAAAATTATCTACAGTGTAGCTCAGATCTGGCTGTCGAGAAACAGGTCTAACAGTCGACCACTTATTTTATTGATATTTAAATGTGTATTTTTGACATCTAGGTACCAATTTAAAAAAAACTTTATTTACACTTGATAAAGTCTGTCAATGAGGCCCAGTTGGATTCACAAGAATATTTTCAGATTGTTACGTTACAGAAATTTTGGCACAGGATTGCTAAACTGATCAGATAATAAAAATACGTGTACATGGCATATTGTGCCCCAAGAAGAACCAGTGTCCACAATAACCATATCTCATTGCGCATGTCCGCAGCCAAGGAGTGCTTTGTCAGGAGATAAATGTTCTCTATTAAACCCATCACAATGAAGTCTCAACATGGAGGAGATGAATCTGATTCGCGCCTATATCCCAACATTAATGATTTAAATGCTCATTTGCCACAGCCTGGAGACTTCTACTCCTGATGCGGATGCTCTTATGTGCCGAAGACATGTGCTTATGTCCGGATCCCGCACCTTTTGCCATATTCTTTACTTAATCCCTTGACTTTTCAGATAGACGAGAAAATTATAATCGCCCATTGCTCTAAAGGATGAACGAGCAAGCGTGATTTATTGCACTTTTCTCAGAGGATTATCGACCTGTCTGCATTGTTGCTGTAAAACCCGTTTTCGTTTACAGGACAGCGATAGTTCTCCGTTCTCCGTACGATAGTGCTCCGTTCTGTGAACGAAACCACAGAAGAGAGAGCTTATACAGAAGCGAAGGTAACGGCGGTCCCTTTCATGTTGGAGGGGCCGTTTTCAGGGACCTTGAACAACTTGTTACACTGAGAGAAATGTGATATTAACATATTATTCTGTGATACATGACACTAAAACCGATCTACACGGAAAAAAAGGATTTCTAAAAATGACAAAATGTAAATGAAAAAAACTTGAATCCATGTTTTTGTAAAGCCAATGTAAGCATATTGATTGTTACAATGAATGTTAAGTTACTTTGGATTGTGTAAACCTGTTGTTACAATTTTTTATAGATTTTTTCTGCTAATCATAATTCAAATAATATTACAATTTACAATAATTGATGGTGTGATGCTGGCCCTTAGGACCGGCTGGTACGGTGGTGTACCAATTGGGATGGATGTAACACTTCAACGAAACTTAACAATAATTTATTTACATGGGTAATAGTTCACAAGGAACGCGCTCCACGAGCAACTACAACAATCGTCTATAGAATAGTGAATATGAATATATTTGGGTGACCTAGATTCCGCCTTATATAACGTTGTCTAGGTCAGTGTAAATATAAGCAGATTTGCATTAAGTCGACCTTGATCCGATGAATGTCTTACTCGCCATTTTTACTAGTTCTATTATGCAACGCGCGGACTAGTTTTACTTTATATACAATAACAAATAATAAATATAACAAATAAGATATTGGGAGCGCGCGTGGCCGTTATGGCACTACAATGGGATTAACATTTCTAGGTCATGTAAACAACAAATAGTGTATTTTCAATTTCTTCTTACTACATAAACGGATACTAGGCGAAAAAATAATAAACCCGTATGTTTTCTATTTTTTGCATTTAAATAGAGAAAAAAATAAACATTGTGGTCGCCATCAAACGATAACATGAATAACTCGGTGTATACAGTAATCTTTAAATTAGTCAAAATTAGTAGCGTCTTGTAGCAGTATGACTCCTGATTTGTGTAGTGAACGTGAACATTATTATTATTAACAACCACTTTCTGGTTCATTCTCTAAATTTTGTTTGTTGAGGTCATCACGTTTTAAAGAATGGTAAATAAAACATCGTAAAGTCACATAACTCTATTTTTCCATATTTTGTAACAATATTTAACTATTTTATAAATTCAAAATATACCTACATAATTCCACTTGTTGGAATTTTGAATGAGTTGAAATAATGCTTTGTGGTTTTCAGTATCTTGATAAACAAGTAAACAAAAGTGTTTCAATTTCATATTTATAAGTTAATGGAAAGGTTAGCAAAACATTTAAACAAATTATAGTCTTGAATTTATTTTGAAAAATATACTGAAGACATGTGATTGTCAATAAACATATATAAATAACATATTTATTAGAATTTAATTATATTTTAAGTAAAAGAAAAATCCTTAAAGTGTACTCGTATATGAAAGTTACAAAATTTCCAGATATGATCTTATTACAAATTTAAACTATTAGAAACAACAAAACAGAACGAGTGCATTCGAAAATGTAGTGATGACCATTACACCAAAACATATAGAATATTCCACATCACAGAAATACTACGTAAATTTATTTTTATTATAAAAAACATGTCTGTCTATATAAATCTGTCTATACAAAAAAAACAAGTCTGTCTATGTCTATACAAATATTTGTATCGAGTGTATTTGGATAATACCTTTATTGTCAAGTGAGGAAAATAGAAAAAGTTGCATATTCAGTGAAAACTTTACGTTTTAAATAACAAATAGGTACCTACTTATACATTTATTATAAAAATATACATATATAGGTATTGTAAATGTGTACGTTAGCGCTAATCTCTTAAATACGTTATTATGCATAAGAACTAAGCATTTTAGGGATTATGTATAATAAATTACAAAATTTATAGAAGTCTTTGAGGTTCGACTGTTCTAAGTATTTCTAATTTCCTCTTCCTCAGCGCTGTAACTTTCTGTCTCAACTTCTTTTTCCGTGGACTGTCAGGGCTTAAGCTAGCAGATGTTTGGGTTGCACATGAAGATGATGGTGTCAACATAGGCAACTATCTTAGAGAGGTGTGAATACCACTTGGGCCTAAAATGAAAATAAATATGTCATATTACAGTAAATAAATATCATATAATGCTATAGGATTATTAAAAATTACATATAAGCAATATAAAACCAACAGACGTATTAGGTAGGTACCTGCATGTGTGAAGAAGATCGAGAAGTAGGGACAACAGTAGCTTCAGTACTTTCTTCTAGAGAGGGAGTCATGCTGATATCTGAAATTTCATTGTGGTTAAAAAGAGCTGTGTTTATACTTTATACGTATTAATTCGGATTTAATTTGTCAATTTAAAAATATATCTGAACAATTGTAAAAATAACGCACAGCTAGTGAAATATTTCATAAAAACACACAAAGATAAAAAAAACTCATCATACCTGCTGTGTTTGAAGAGCACTCTAAAGTGGCATGAAGAGGAGCTTTGGTGTCAGGTGTAGTCTCGTGTTCTTCCTAGACAGAACGAATAGGGATATCTGAAATTTTATTTATGGTTAGTATACACTAATAATTGTACGCACAGATACAATAAATTTCTGTAAATCTTAGTGTAAGTTTAAACATTTTACAAGCAGAGTTACTTACTAGTTTTTTTAATTAGGTAGGTATAATGTGGAACCCAGCATGGTCAGGGTAGGTTTCTAGGTAGTCGCTAGTGAAGTTTACATACCAAACAAACAATTGCTGTGAATGGAACATGAAGTTACTGAATCATTTCGAGGTGAAACCCATAAGCGCAACCTCGAAACGCCTATTCACCTGTTCTCGAAGAACACCCCCGAAAAATACGAACTAATCCTCCTTTATGAGCCATCACTACTACACATATAAGCGAACACATGAAATAATTAGGTCAATAACTCACTATTGTAACAAAAACAGAAAACACTGAAAAAATACAATTTAAATACAAACGAAAGTTAAACGAAAATATCGCCAGACGTTCGTATCAGAAAAGTGAGGTTGACAACTATACAACTTGTTACACACATGCGCACTGAAATTTGGTTTTGGAGGGAAGCCTTACCTTCGCTTCTGTATAAGCTCTCTCTTCTGTGACGAAACGTATTTTACAGCGACAATGCACACGATAATCACTGAAATTCGTGCCGCTGGCGAGGACTAAACCTTTATGTGTATACTTACCTTATATAGGTTATTATTACCTTATATTATATACAAATTAATTTACACGGCACTGCACGGTACGGAACTTGTGAATGTTTTACCCACAGAGCCTACAACGATTATAGAGTCTATAAACGTTGCAGAGCTTTATCCATATTCTTTTATATCCCTCGCACACCGAGCATGGAGCATCTGTGGTGCTGTCACAGTAGTAGATGTAGCGCGCGGCGACAGATTCGAGAAAGTATGCAAACCTTTTCAGTTTATTACCCTTGGCCCACGCCCACTATAATATATTATATTAATCTATGCGCCCACTGATATACGTATTCGTAATATGATATAGGTACCTCCTTGCATTCTCGCTTCCAGATTCTATGCTTGCTATGAAGGTTTTGTAATGTCAAATATCAAGAGTAAAATTTCCTATACGTGTCGTGTACTTTGCGTGTACCTACTTGTTTTCCATCTACCTAGTTATTCTCCTATGAAGTGCAAAATACTGATATGACGTAGCAATAAATACATATTTATTATGCAATTTATTTAGACATGTGACATACACTATTTATTCTTTAATGGATTATAAGAACAATAAATTTGTATACTTCGCTGCAGCTACAGGTACGTACCTACGTAGGTATTTAACACTTTAGTACAAGAAAAATAAGGATTTATTTAAGTAGAATATGCAAGATCTTGTATTAATTGATTAAATTATTCAGAATTATTGTAGATCGAATTCAAAATAAGTAACGCACATGCGCCTGCGCCATCATGTGAACACATATAATTATTGTCGTCTATAATAGTTCCCACAATGATTACATGCGGGAAGGAAGTACTTTAGTGTCGTGTACCTATTTATCTACGAGTATAAAAAGGGAACAGCGGCCCCACAGGTTGTTCAGATATTCGTAGTGATTAAAGGTGCCCGCCAAAATTTCGGAATAATGGAAGTATCATTTAATTCCGTTGAGTATTCCGTAAATAACTCGGACAGGTCAATTTTATATTTTTAAATAGAACTTTACTGGATAATTTTCATGTTTCCTCCCCTCTCTGTCCCCAAGTAATGACATGACCGACATTTTTTTAAATGACTCCTATTTTTTTGCATGCAGATCGCGATACATTATCAAATTCTGAATTTCAGCCAGCATACTTATTGTTATGTAGGTACCCTTCGCTGCAAACGTCGGAAAGAGGTATATTCATAGAAAAAGGATACTCTGTTTTCTGTGGGTATATTGCATTTGATCACGAAAAAAACTAAATCGCCAATGTTCGTCAGATAGCAATAATTTTGGAAATAACTTTTGAAATGTCCGGTCGTCCTTCTAGATGTGTCTGTTTGTAACAGAGATATTTTATTTGTAATGTCAAAATAATAGCTTTTTATTGGTTAGAAGTTAGCAACTATCTTAACGAGCGGATAAACATCGCACTCCACCCAATCGCCGCGCCATCTAGGCCGCAAAAGCCGCAAACAATTTATTATACTTGATTTGATGATAGAAAATCTATTTCGATATTTGACATTCTATTTTTAGTAACCTATTTTTTCTGCCAAATTATGTTGGCAATGAATGGACTAATAGATTCCTATGTGAGATTGATGGCGCTCAAGGATTGTATAGAGGAATAGGATTGCCGGACAAGCGAATATCTCCGCCGAACGTAGTGGGGGGCTGTGACGTCACCGCGGACCATAAAATACGAATTTATACGGGATTTATAAGGGAATGGACCGTCTTTCGGATGTTAATTTTATTTCCAAATTGCCTAATACTTTAATGAAAGACCAAATAGGTTAAATACATATTTAGTTTAGAGTTTAACCTATAAAAATCATATTGAAAAATTGGTCATAATGGTAAACTAAAATATATCCTTTAAACTTTAGCGCCTACTAGTAAGATATCTTACTACATGTGCTTCAATGTTGGAGACGAGTTTTCCAGGGCAAGACCTAGAAGCTTGTGAACAATTTCAATTTACTACAATTTGAATAGACTTGAAATGCCGAATTAATTTTAGTGACACTTTCTTATTACTTATACCTTTTTTGTATGCCTACTTTCCAGTCCGCAGAACCTTATCTTTTGAAATTACTATTCTTTTAAATGTTTTTCCGTTAATAGACAAAATAATTTAAACGAACATACAACTTATCCAAAGTTAAATTGTAATTACCATTTTAACCTTTGTTATTTTAACAGTATAAAATGTGTTTCTACTGGACGTTTTTACTCTGTGTTCAAACGTTAACATGTTCTGTAGTAGGTATGTAATATAAAATAATATGATCTACATTAAATCGTACAACACGATTTGAGATAATCACAAATAAGATTTAGTTTAAAATAGGTATAGTATATATACGTAAAAAAAGTATAAAACAACACTGATGAAACATTTTTCTTCCAATAAAGTGTTTATTTTCATTTTTGTAATAATATATATAATATATATAATATATATAATATATATAATATATATAATATATATAATATATATAATATATATAATATATATAATATATATAATATATATAATATATATAATATATATAATATATATAATATATATAATATATATATATATATATATATATATATATATATATATATATATATATATATATATATATATATATATATATATATATATATATATATGTATATATATATATATATATATATATATATATATATATATATATATATATATATATATATATATATATATATATATATATATATATATATATATATATATATATATATATATATATATATATATATATATATTATATATTTTTGTAATAATTATTATTGTTGTCACAATACAACTATATGAATTTTTGACATATATGATTTTATATATCTACATATTTACAGTATATTATATTATACAATTTATACAAATTATCTAATAATACACATAGCACTCTAATACATAGCACAGAACACGCACAGTTGACAGTTGGGTCCGCGATGACGTCAGATTCGGGTGGGGAAACGTGCCAGTACGTAAAGAGTGGAATCGAACTATCCTATTCCTCTATATCCTTGGGTGGCGCTCTTGAGAAAGGATGCATTTTAGTTTATTAAGTTTTATGGGTTGGTGTTGACTAAGAACTGTAAACTAGACAGGATAGTTACATCAAGCAAATATGTCAGTCAGTATTACCTCAACCCTCTATACACCGTTACGTAAGCGCGGGTACAATATAGAGAACTCAGACTTGTGAAAGCATTGAACAGTATCTTTTTCATATATTTTACGTCTTTTTAAATAAATCACCAGTTTTTTAAAAAGTTAGATTTCTTTATTGTGGTCTAGTACGTATTTTCTGATGATTGAAAATATTGTTACATTTATATTATTATCGGTGTAGGTACTAATTATTAAAAAGAAATTATAGGTATAAAACTGCAATGTAGAATACAAATAGGGAGGAAACAATGTTGTATTCCTTTTTTAATTATTTTAAATAAATTTTAAACAATTTTTAGACTTTTATTTAATTAATTAATTTGGATTGAATTAATTCCTTAGGGATTTTTCTGAATTATATAGGTAAAAGGTTTTATAGGTAAAAAATAAAAAAATATTAGCTCAAAAATAAAAATCGAGAAATTAAAATTATGTATTTACGTTTATATTATAACATATTATACAAGATTATCAATATATATATATATATATATATATATATATATATATATATATATATATATATATATATATACCTATATATATATATATATATATATATATATATATATATATATATATATATATATATATATATATATATATATATATATATATATATATATATATATATATATATATATATATATATATATATATATATATATATATATATATATATATATATATATATATTGTGAAAAGTAATCTTGGGTTTGTAGCATTTCATTACATAGAAATAAGCAAATAGACGAATAAGAAAGAAAACACACTTACCAGTGTTATATCTGGACACACATACGGAAATGAATCACTATGCACATGAAAACGAACCACTTAGAAGTTGTACAAGTTCTTTCACCTTTCTTGAGGATCTTCAGAGCAGTATACGATTTATTTCATTGATCATTCATACTTGAATTTAAAGTACCAATACACCAACACTTGCAGTGACGTTTTATGACATTAGTTTTTGACGGAACTCATTCTTAGAATACACAAACCTAGTCTACTATTTATATTTTATATAAGATCCTCAAGAAAGGTGAAAGAACTTGTACAACTTCTAAGTGGTTCGTTTTCATGTGCATAGTGATTCATTTCCGTATGTGTGTCCAGATATAACACTGGTAAGTGTGTTTTCTTTCTTATTCGTCTATTTGCTTATTTCTATGTAATGAAATGCTACAAACCCAAGATTACTTTTCACAAAATAAATATGAATAGCAAAGAATTTCAAAGCTAATATATATATATATATATATATATATATATATATATATATATATATATATATATATATATATATATATATATATATACACTATGTCCCAATATACACGTTCGGCCTTTGCGACAGATATACCCCATGGGCAAAGAATATCGTGCGTTATATAAAAAGTGCTACGATTAATTGACAGGAATCAAATATTTGACCGAGAAGGTATTTATACCAGCCAATCATATACCGATGAGGGTATAGCTCAACGTACAACTCTGATAGGTACTGTGTACTAATTACGGATGAATGGACAGACGTATGGATCTAATTTTATTGGCTTTTTGTTGTTTTTTTAAAATGGATAACATTCTTTGTGCTCTGAAATTAATATATATTTTAATTGAATCAACTAAATATTTAACAAAGCAGTCAAATACAAATAGCTTACAGATAAAACCTTATTCAACAGGTACGCAAAACAGTATAACTGCACGAGCAATTTCAAAGAATGGGTCTAATAAGCCGGTCCGTTAAGTAGGCTTAATAATCTTTGTGATAGGAGTAAAGCTTGTATATTTTATAGTTCCAACATGACTAGTATTTGTGAAAAGATTAAAAGAGTTTTGGGAACGAGCAACTCATATATGTATACCAGCGAACAATGAAATTCAAATATTAAAACTATTATTTTAGAGAAAATCACACATTTCAAAAGTGAAATATAATACAATTGTATTATAACCGATATTTATATAATTCTATTTTAATATACTATATGTTAAAAATAATAAAATGTATGTTAAAGTTGCTTTTTTTACCTGTTTATTTCTAGTGGTGATAAAAAATAACAGGCTGTCTTTGCTCTTAAAATATACCTAAACTTAAACCCACACAACGAAAACACATTTAAAAGTCAACTGTCACAGTTATAAAATACCATTTAACCTCATATGTGTTAGGTCTTTTCCCGCTTTAATTGTACCCGCGCTTACGTCATGATGCAGCGCGGCCGAGGAGATAATTAGGTGGGGGTCGTCGTATATAGAGCTAAATGGGAAGTAACCGTCCTGTCTAATTTAAAGTTCTTGGGTGTTGATGTCAAAAATATTGCTGTCAAATCAGATTTTCTATCGTTAAATCACCAATACCAGTAAAACCGTTAAAAACGTACGAAAAATTTTACTCGCAGCTCGCAGTTCATGGATAGTATATGCAACTCACATTTAATGGCTGTTAAGACACTTGCATTCATTATGACATAAGCCGTAGGCGAATAACATCTCTCTTCCTTTACCCAAAAATGATTTTTCTGCCAAATCTTAACTTGTGTGAATATTTTGTTGTTGAGATAGCACGGTTTTCCAGCCACGGTTTTGCAATGTGGCAACGCCGCACTGTTCTCCGAGCACGACCGTGGCCAGCAACGGTTTGAGAATCTACCAATTCGACAAAGGCGTCATTTAAAAATGGTAACAACCATAGGGAATGATCACTGATCAGCAACGGTTAATCACATAAATATTATTAAATGATCATTAAATAAGTCTATGGTGTATTGACAAAGATCTACATAAAATATAGATAACATTTACAAATTACTTTTAATTAATTTAACCTCCTGAAGCTGTTCAAATAATTTGTGCCATCGTATCAGAGGCGGGGTAGAGGGGGTTAAAACTTAAAACATTCACAAAAAATTACACAAGACACGACTTGTGTAATTAGGGGGATATGTTAATAACTTATTCTTTTAAATAAGTTGTTTTTTTACCTATTTAAAAAAAATAATATGCCAAGTTATACGGCGTACAATATGTATGTATAGTTCAACGACCGGCAACCCTGACCTACACAATGTTTTTCATTGGCGTAGACATTTTTTTTTCAATGAACAATAGGTACCTACTTACAAGGGGTTAAACTACTTACAGGGGGGTTAAAGTAGTAGGTTTTTATATGTAGATTTTCAACACTACAGCTGATATTGAATGCAAGTTTCCACACCACTCATGAAGTATTGCTTTCAGCGCGTTACCATTTTTCAGTGGGTGGTTCGCCAGTAGCCATATTTCTCACAAGAAACAAAAATAATATGTACAAAACAGCTAAGTAGCCGTGAAAAATAAACTTTAAAACGGAAAAATGAAATAAATATATACCTATTCCAAAATAGAGCAAAAAATTTTTAACAAAAAATGAAACAATAAAATAAATATATATTTCAAAACATTCTCAACAAAAAATAAAAACAATAAAATAAATATATCCATATTCCAAAATAAACCAAAAAATTCTCAACAAAAAATAAAAACAATAAGAGAAATAAAATAAATCACCTGTATCCAAATACGCCGGCCGGCAAAACCTGTACGCCGGCAAACCATTTCTCATATACTTCGGAATTCATTTCCTCGTGGTAGTCTCCGGTCTTCTTAGATTGAAATATCAGTTCTCCATTACGTAAAAATCCACTATCACTTCCAATATGCGTTATGATTAAACGGCGACCTTTTCCAGACGGCATTTTTAAACCAGTTGTCCAGCCTTCAATCGCAGCTTGCCGTGCATTTTTCACTTTTCCATCCTGCCAGACTCTCTTCATAGTATGTCCTTCGTTGACCCACGTTTCGTCAGTGTAAAAAATTTTCCGCCCCTCGTTTCGAAACTTTTTTATTTTTCGAAGATAATTTATCCGCCAAGCAACTATTTCATATCTTTCTATGAGAATACTTTTTCTGTCCATACTTAAAATTCATGTCTTTCAAAATTTTTGCCAGACTACTCCTGCACATTTTAGGTATAATATCATTTTCACTTATACCTTGCAGCACCTT
>CAXKVY010012819.1:0-20657 GCA_964058915.1 Tetropium fuscum | reverse complement strand
ATCCGACGATCCCCACCTAATTATATCCTCGGCGGCGCTGCATCGTGACGTAAGCGGGGGTACAATTAAAGCGGGAAAAGACCTGACACATGAGGCTAAATGGTATTTTATAACTGTGACAGTTGACAAGGTTAGTTTTTCTGATTTTCGGGGTATTGTACTAATTTATTTTTATTATTTTGTGTATTTCTTATTGGATGATTTTTTAAATGTGTGTTTTCATTGTGTGAGTTTCAGTTTAGGTATATTTTAAGAGCAGAGACATATACACGGCTTCTAATATGTATGTGTAGTTCAACGACCGGCAACCCTGACCTACACAATGTTCTTCATTGGCGTAGGCATTTCGTAAAAGGTTTTTATATGCATATTTTCAACACCACAGCTGATAATTAATGCAAGTTTCCACACCACTCATGAAGTATTGCTTTTTTTTAGTGGGTGGCTCGCTAGTAGCCATATTTCCCACAAGAAACAAAAATAATATGTACAAAACAGCTAAATAGCCGTGAAAAATAAACCTTAATACGGAAAAATAAAATAAATATGCTTGCAATACTTGCAATTGAAATACAGTCATACTTATTGTGTAAGTAGGTACCTACCTAACCTACCAAATCGACAACACCCAACGCCGATTTTTCTAGGTACACGGTTTTAATTTTATAAATAGTCTATAGAATTTTTAATTTTGCCCACTGATGATACATAAGAATAAAGTCAATGAACAATAGATACCTACTTATGTAATAAACCAGAGAGCGTTTCCAGTTTTCGTAAATCCCAATAAAACGCCTAACTTATATCGTTGTATTTATGACCTAGCGGCCTCGAGCACTGGGATATTTTTTGGATAAAATTATTTGAGAAATGTCTTAAGTGGAGGAGGTACCTATTAGTACCTACCACAGTACACGTCAGTACCTATTTTGAGCAGCACATAAATCAACTTTTTTTTTGTTCGGCTCTGCTCTTACCCCCACTAAAAATTTTAGCCGTCAAATAATATTTTCCTTATATTTTTTAACATATCTATCCTATCTCGTAAATAAAGCGAGGTCTGGTGGAAATCTGCTCCAGGATAAAAACAATTTAAATAACGGCATAAAATTTACCTACCAACACTAGGAGGTACCTCTGAAAATACATAAATACCTAAGTATCTGTACTGAAATACTGAAAATAAATAATTAGTTTATTTTTAATTACAGGAGTTTTTTGTTTCGTCAAAGGTATCACCTACCTACACCGCTCAGATAATACGGTTATTTTCCGTATTATATTGTATCACAATAACATTTAAACAGCACTTCTTACAGCCACTGTAAGAGATCCGAACGTTTGAGAGTCCATAGGGACTGTCAAACTAAACACAGACGGCGCGTCATTCCAATAAGTTAAAAAGAGATACACTACTCGATCATCCAGTATTCCGTCTACGGTAGAGCGGAGTTGCCGCTTTTAACTATAAAAATAAATGTTTAGGGAATTTCCATAATTTAAAGTAGACGAAAATAAATGTAAAATGGCTAACATCTTGGGCTATAATATATTATTGTATGCACAATAATTCTATTATGACATTCATAAATAATATATATAATTTTTATATAGTATTGTGGAATATGATAGTTTAATTGAATATTGAGAAATTTGAGAATTACATGTGGCAACTGCGCGGTATCTTATATGCGGTCAGTTAACTACACATACATATTAGATAAGCTGTAGTGCCTGTTATTTTTTATCACCACGAGAAACAAACAGGTAAAAAAAGCTACTTTAACATAAATTTTATTATTTTAAACATATATTATGTTAAAATAGAATTAAATACATATTGGTTATAATATAATTGTATTATATTTCATTTTTGAAATGTGTGGTTTTCTCTAAAATAATAGTTTTAATATTTGAATTTCATCATTGTTCGCTGGTATACATATATGAGTTGCTCGTTCCCAAAACTCGTCTTATCATTTTTTGGTCAAAATAAGTTATGGTTACTGAACAAAAGTATATACTAAAATGCATCTATTTGACATAATAAACAGTCCAAAAGCTTAGTGATCGTAAGAACAGTTTGTGAAAATATTAACCATTTTTCTTTTAAACAAGATTTTTAAAACGTTTTTGTTTCGGTTTGCCGATTTGATAAAAGAGACAAAACGAGTTTTGGAAATAGACAACTCATATTAAGGTCCTAGCCCTTTATCGGCTATTTATAGATGTTGGAACTATAAAATATACAAGCTTTACTCCCATCGCAAAGATTATTAAGTCTGCTTAACGGACCGGCTTATTAGACCCATTCTTTGAAATTGCTCGTGCAGTTATACTGACGGATAAAGGAAAAATATTTTGTGTACCTGTTGCATAAGGTTTTATCTGTAAGATATTTGTATTCGACTGCTTTTTCAAATATTTAGTTGATTCAATTAAAATATATATTAATTTCAGAGCACAAAGAATATTATCCATAATTAATAAATAAAAAAATGTTTGAATTTCTGTGGCATTTTTATTCACTACTACCTACTTATTTCTTGCCTACGGCCCGCGATCTGATTAAGTCACGAAGTTACGCCCTCAGCTAAGCATAGACGATTCACAAACTATTCACTCTAACCAACAAGACCCTGTATTAGATATTCATTATAGAGATAAATAATCTTTTAAATATTTACGTAAACCAACTTGTATTTCGTGAAACAAAAAATGCAATTTCTAACTGAATACTTAAATTTTTGCGGCCTACCTCGTTGGCGGAATCCGCCCCTGGCGTGATATAAAGCTGATATTGATAATGTTATGCGGAACAGTCATGCAGCTCATCAGGTTAAATGGAGTGAGTCGGATCGACTTATAGCCGTTCTAACTCGCTATCATCAATCAAGGGATTAAATGCTCATTCTTGGAGCACGGATGCTGCTCATATTAACTAACGATTTTATGGTACATCTCAGATTGAAATGCTAAGCCCGTATTTTTATGGGCCATGTCGGTCCACCCTAGAGCGCTCGTTTGTTTAGCAATGGGGGACGGGGGACAGTTCGTCTCAATGTTTATAAATATGTATAATTACCTAGTTTTTGGCCGAGATATCAAATCTTCATGTGGCCTAAGTCATTTAGGTAAGTAAAATGTTTTGAAATCTTTATCCATTTATCTAATAAATATATATATAATTTTCCGCCAGTCTGCATTAAGGTCAGTTTGGAAGGACATAAGGCATAAGTTGGGTTAGGTAATACTGTGTCAACTGTGTGATTGTTTTGACTTTGAATGTCTTATGTTTTAAATGTCTTAAAGTTACTGTCCTTCAGTCTAGATGTTCATTATTAATTAATATTTAATTAATAATATTAACGATGCGTAAAATATCATTATGGAATTAAAAAAATCTAATTCTTTTGGTATTGACAAAATAAGAAAAAAAATATTTTAAAATCAGTCGTCAATTATATTGCAAATTCATTAACATTTTTGATAAATTGGTCTTTAGCAGACGGTGTGTTTCCGGATGAAGTTAAAATTGCCAAAGTAATTCCTCAATATATAAATGGAAATTGGTCATATGTTGATAAATATAAGGGAGCGATGGCTAAAGGCGCTCATCTAAGGAAAAATTCACATTCTTAGGAATGTGAATAAAGGGAAATAGGAAATAGGGAAGTAAAACTACAGCCAAATCCTAGGAAAATACTCAAATTCTTCTTTTGCTTCAGTTTCAAATCGACTCATGAAGACATCAGCAATGAAAGGCGATAAACAGCTACCCATTGCAGTTCCTTCATGTTGTTCATAGAACTTGTCATTGAAACGGAAGCAATTTTGTAAGGTTTATATATTCTTCTATTACTTCTTTTCTATAGTTGTTTAATTCGAGTAAATCCTCAAGGTAGTCCAAGGAGGTCTGTGGAATTGCTACACTCGGAAATAATGAACAAACATCAAAGGAAATCAAAATCTCACCCTCTTGCAATTGAATATTCTTGACCTTATCAATGAAATCATTCGAATTTTTAACTGAAAAACTAGGCTGTGCAATAGCCAAACTTTCAAATTCCTTAGTCAACCATTTTGATAAGTGGTAAGTCGGAGATCCAATAGACGATACTATTGGACGCAGTGACTTACTTCCCTGGCTTATGAATAGACAATACAATCTTGGTACGGTAGGGTTAGATACATGTAACCTGTTCTTAACAGGTGGAGTAATGTAACATGATTTGAGGACATTCTTTATTTCAGTGGTCATTCTTGGTAAAGGGTTTCTAGTAAGTTCTTTATAAGGACCATTACTAATTATGTTGTTTACCTGTTCATAATAGTCCTCTTTATCTAAAATAACAACCTTATTACCTTTATCTGCTTTGAAATAAAAACTGTCTTTCTCGCGCAACCTTTTGATAATCTTTTTATGCTTCTTTGAGCATGACTTTTTATTGTCTACGTTATTAATTATATTTTTAGAAATTTGATTCCTGCAAGCCACTCTGACGAGACCCCTGGATGAATTAGGCAGATATTGAATTGAACTTTCAATCCCTGCCACGACATCATCTAAGATCTCATCAGAAGGGGCGAAGGGGCTACAGCAAAGTTTAAAGTTCACTTGACTTGGGTCAAGTTGGTCTCGTCATAGTTTAAAATGTTGTCGGGACCTACGTCAACAAGGTGTTCTGTTAGATTATCAAAACATGCATTCATTTCTATTGCTGTAACTTCGCACCTAGATCTTTTTATATTTTGTGCCAATCTAACCGTGAGCTCATGACGCCTCTTCAAGAATGATTGTAATCGATCCTTACCAGGTAAGTTTTCTTTGAAGCATCTTTCTTGTGTGCCCTTGCGATCTATATAACTTTTAACCATAATTCTTTTTTCCACAGGTGTGAACGGATAACTGTTTATTGCCCTATTGCTCTGTCTATTGCCCTGATAATTCCATTTTCTTCAAGCCTGTTCAAAACTCTTTGCCTGCCAGGTTTTAAAATATTAACACCTCGATATTTTCTGCTTAGAGTTGCCCTTGGAACTCTATAGTGTTCTTCAGCCTCCCGAAGGGTCGTTGTACCATTTACAACATTTTCTAGTGCCGTTTTTGGACTTTCATTGGAGTAGTCATATATCTTCTCGCTCCAAGTTGTCTCCTATATGTGCGTGGAATGTCCCAATTTACCCCTTAAGAGAATTTTTTTTATTAAATACCGGTGTAACTTTTTTTAAACAGAATTTTTAGGGTTAAATTTAAACATCACATTATTAACGACACATTGACTGAGAAACGGGCATTTCAATTTCTATATAAACTGCAGAATTTTTCCACAGCATATGAGACAACTTTGATGTGACTTTGATATATATATATATATATATATATATATATATATATATATATATATATATATATATATATATATATATATATATATATATATATATATATATATATATATATATATATATATATATATATATATATATATATATATATATATATATATATATATATATATATATATATATATATATATATATATATATATATATATATATATATATATGTATATATATATATATATATATATATATATATATATATATATATATATATATATATATATATATATATATATATATATATATATATATATATATATATATATATATATATATATATATATATATATATATATATATATATATATACATACATATATATATATATATATATATATATATATATATATATATATATATATATATATATATATATATATATATATATATATATATTGATAATCTTGTATAATATGTTGTAATGTAAACGCAAATACATAATTTTAATATCTTAATTTTTATTTTTGAGCTAGTATTTTTTTATTTTTTACCTATACAACCTTTTACCTATATAATTCAGAAAAATCTGTAAGGAATTAATTCAATCCAAATAAATTAATTAAATAAAAGTCTAAAAATTATTTAAAATCATTAAAAAAGGAATACAACATTGTTTCCGCCCTATTTGTATTCTACATTGCAGTTTGATACCTATAATTTATTTTTAATAATTAGTACCTACGACCTACACCGATAATAATATAAATGTAACAATATTTTCAATCATCAGAAAAGACGTTCTAGACCACAATAAAGAAATCTAACTTTTAAAAAACTGATGAACTTAAAAAGACGTTAAACATGTGAAAAAAGATACTGTTCAATGCTTCCACAAGTCTGAGTTCTCTATATTGTACCCGCGCTTACGTCACGGTGTATAGAGGTTTGCGGTAATGCTGACTGAGATTTGCTTGTTGTAACCATCCTGTCTAGTTTACAGTTCTTGATCTAGAGCATCGCGAAAATTACTACCGACCAAAACAATGTCTGTAACAGACATATGCAACACGTAATTCATCAACGCAAGTTCGGAACTGCACCTGTAGATGGCGCTAACATATATTTTTTTTTTAATAAAGTTGCTCTGTTGCCACGGCATAAAGAGCAGAGGTTAAACTTTGCCAACCAATTTGTCGGTGTGCCACAGAACTTTTGGGACAACACAATTTTTTCAGACGAAAAAGTTTTTCAATCCTGCTATGATGGCTCTGTGCGTGTATACCGCCCAAGAAATAGCCGATATGAAGAGCGCTATATAAATTCTACAACTCGTAGTGGTCGCTTCTCTATCAACGTGTGGGCATGGATATGTTGCCAAGGAGCAGGTGTTACTTGGAGAATCAGAGAGCGTCTTACTGGTCAAAGCTACGCTCGCATTTTGGAATATGTTATGGTACCTTCCGTTTCCATTTTATATCCCGAGAACTTAAATATTTTTATTTCCTCTTTCCTTTTTCCATATTTCAATTAAATTTATATTTCAGGATAATTCCTCTATTCACAAATCACGAGTTGTTACTGAATGACTGAATACAAACCATAATAACACTCTGCCTTGGCCCTCTAAGTCGCCGGATTTAAAACCGATAGAAAATGTATGGGCACAAATGGAAAAAGACATGTATAGCAGAAATTTCCGACCAGCGAACATAGAAGGACTGTGATTGGCGATTTAAAATGCTTGGGAAAATATTGGCGAGGATTACACCAGGACACTAATATTGTCTATGAGAAATAGGCTTCAAAAAGTTATAAACGGGAATGGTGCTTGGACCAAATATTAATTCATAGTAATTTTCTTAAGTTCTCAGTTAGTTTGTTAATTTAATGGATTTTTTTACAAGAGTATCTATATGTCGTTATCATATAGATTTTCCTTAATAAATACTGTATATAAAATGCTGTCACCCTATAACTGACAGATACTTCAACCTAAAATAATTTTGAATGTGATCTGTGTACAAAAGCCTGCTTCACAATGGGAAAATTTCTAAAATTTCTCATAAGACTCGTTTACTTTCAATTGAACGGCACTGTACCTACATTTTAAAAAACTTGATTAAGTGGCCGACCACCTCGTGATAGCTTATGTACCTATATAAATTATTCAATTTAAATATAGCGTACTTAATTTAAATATGTCTGAACAAGGGGTTTTAACGTAGAGTTAATTATCATAAACCTCAGTTATTAGGGGGAATGAACCAAGCTCGATTAAAAAAAGAATTGGTGTAAAAGCTATATTTCTCTAGAGGGGCCCGTTCATGAAACGGGTATGTAGTCTTATGATTTAATGTTTTCCGCAATATAAAAACCAATTGGATTTAAAAATCAAGTTTTAGTCTTCAGTTGTGTTATTAATATTAAATGTACAGAATGCTCGTCTATTTCGCAATATAAATTCACCTTTTTATATTCCACGAGACAGCATTAAAACGATTTTAATCTAATTCGGGATGAAATAGAATTGATAACAATCGACGCAACACTAGAATTATACTCACAACAATATAAATTATTGGGTAATTACCCGCCGTGTTATTAATTTTATCGGTACAGCATAATGGTGACATTGTGAAAGCCTATACGATAATTAAAATTACATTTTCTCATTTTCGTAGCATTCGTGCCAATGCAACTGTATTATATGGAGTTCATTCGCTACAGGGCCGGAGTTTGAATATTGATATTTCAATTGAAAATTTACCTTATAAAATATTATAAACAGGTCTAAAACACTCGGAGTAGTTTCCACAAACACCAAAACACTTTCACTTCGCTCGACGCGCGTTTCGTCAACCAAGTTGGCATCATCCGGAGACGATTAATAGACGATTAAAACTAAGTTTTAATCGTCTCCGGATGATGCCAACTTGGTTGGCGAAACGCGCGTCGAGCGAAGTGAAAGTGTTTTGGTGTTTGTGGAAACTACTCCGAGTGTTATAGTTACGTCAAAGGTTCCAGCCCTATCCAGTAATAAACAGGTCTGGCAAATAAGCGAAGTCTAGTAATTTAAAAACGCTTCAAATACTTTTAGGAGCCAACGAACTTCTATTCGTCATGGATCCAGAGCTACCAGGAATGAAAAGACCCATTTCAGCAAGGTAAATAATTTTCGATTATGTATTTTGAAAGAAGGTCCTTAGGGGCATAAGACGTGGCTTGTTGGACATTGGTTAGCACTTGGCCAACTTCTGAAATTATATTGTTTTTTACGATAGTTTTTTAACACTTTACATTTAGAGATTTATTGTAGGTTTGTTGTTCCAAGACTAACAGAACCAGCTCAGATGCCCAGACTTATACTGCACATGCGCGATAGCCATTTAATGTCGCCAAATCGCTACTGCGCGCGCGCAGTATGATTTTTAACTGATTATCATTATTGGTGTTTCTTTTACCTGAAATCTCACCTAATCTCAATAAATTAGCCTTTTTATTAGCTAATTAATTAAAATTAGGTGAGATTTCCTATATCACAGGTAAAAGAAACTAATTTTGTTGAGACAATGGAGTACTTTCGCATTTTTTTTTAACAATGGTAGCTGAAAGTAAATGGAAAAACAAGATACCCGTATTTTTTATTTTTTTGTTTGGTTCTAAAACAAGCTGTAAAAAAAATAAAATCATGTGACGTCACTAAGCGCAAATTCAAAAAATGCTGCAACTGTAGTGATTTTTAGGGTATTATGTCTATATGTTGGCGGCAGCGACGTCGCACCGCTTCCTATCGGCCATTTCTGCTAATATTAGTATTTATATATACATATAAAGGGTCCGCCAATAGGGACGCTCGATCTTTGACAGCTCATGGCGGCCATGTTGTTTGTGGTAGAGTTGGCAAACGTAGTTGTTATTATTCAGTGTATCTTCACAAATCACCATGAACCAATTCAGCCGCGAGCAACATGTGCAAATCGTTAAAACTTATTACGAAAATCATTCATCGGTTCGAGCAACGTTCCGCGCTCTCCGCCAATTTTACGGTGCAATTGATCGTCCTGCTGAGTCGACTATCCGTCGTTTGATTAACAAATTCGAGGCAACCGGTTCGGTGAACAATCAGCCAACACCGACGCGTCGTCGAAACGTCCGATCTGCCCAGAATGTCGCCGCTGTGCGCGATAGTGTGCGTGAAAATCCGCGACAGTCAATTTCACGTCGCGCACAGGAACTCCGCCTTTCGGAAACATCACTTCGCCGAATCTTGCATCTGGATTTGGGCATGCATCCGTACAAGATCCAGCTGACACAAGAGCTCAAAATAAACGACCATAGACAGCGCCGTATCTTCGCTGATTGAGCTTTAGAGCAGTTGGAAGTCGACCCCGATTTTGGTCGCAAAATCATCTTCAGCGATGAGGCACATTTTTGGTTAAATGGGAATGTCAACAAGCAGAATTGCCGTTATTGGGCCGAGAACGATCCACAGGAGGTCCACCAGGTCGCAATGCACCCAGCAAAGGTAACTGTTTGGTGTGGATTTTGGGCCGGAGGCATCATCGGGCCGTATTTCTTCGAGAACGACGATGGTGTGTCCATCACGGTAAACGGCGAACGATACAGATCCATGATAACGAACTTTTTCTGGCATGAAATCGACAATATGGATGTCGAGGATATGTGGTTTCAGCAGGACGGCGCTACGAGCCACACAGCGCGCGCCACAATGGATCTTCTGCACGAGCGCTTCGGAGGAATGGTTATCTCGCGCGGAGGCGACATCAACTGGCCACCGAGATCGTGCGATTTAACCCCACTAGACTATTTCTTGTGGGGTTTTCTTAAATCACAGGTCTACGCAAACCAACCACAAAACACTGATGCCCTCAAAGTCAACATACGCCACGCCATCGATGAAATACAGCCCGATTTGTGCGCCAGAGTCATTGAAAATTGGACTTCTCGTATGCGCGCCACCCAGCGAAGCCGAGGTGGACATTTGACCGATATTATTTTCCATACATAATGCCTTCGAATACTCTTTCAAACAAAAAATAAATTTCATTTATACCTCTCACACAACTTGCTTTATTTCATTTTAAAGATCGAGCGCGCTTATTGGCGGACCCTTTATAACATATATATCTAGTGATTTCTCTATTTTCGCTTAGTGACGTCATAGAAATGCAAACTGCAATTAAACACTTATCTCTGAATATTGCACATTATTTCTCATGTCACAAATTAAGGAAAAAAATGTACTTGTTGAATATGCAATTGCCCATTTTTGTTTCGATCGAGCGAAAATACCCCATCCTTGTGCTACCATAATTTAAAGAGCTACATATAAAAAATGTATGTAGTGTAAATGTAATGTATTGTCAAAACAAACTATTAAAAAAACCTTTTTTCTAATAATAGAACATAAAACTAATAAATATACCAATAATTTTAGTCAATTGGTCGACGGATAGATGGATTATTAACGTACTCGTACTTCCCCGATCTACTGTCAGCTGTCAGCATTCGTATCGTATTGTTTTCCTGTCATCTGGTAGTCTAGTCTAAGGTTGTGATTTGTAATGCAGGAATCTCTATCTATGGTGGGAATTTAAATAACTAGGGTTGCCGCTGAGCTTTTGTACAATTCGCAGGGATGGCGCCACAATACAACTTATAAAATTGCAAAGAGATCAGATAAAGGATAAAGACCAGAGAACTGAGTATTAATTATATTTATATTATAAAAATTAATAATTTTTTTTTTATTTTCCAGTTCTTAACATCTTGAAAACTTTTCGGTAGATACTTAGGAAAATTCGGTATTTCGGTAGACACACCCCAAAATATGGGGTGTGTCTACCGAAATATTTGGGGGCCAAATTCGATAAATCTACCGAAAATTCGGTAGCTGTGGCATCACTGCGAAATAGGCATAAGTACATATAAGCAATAGGCATAGCAATAGTTCTCGAATACGAACTATACCTGTTACCTGTTATTGCAATTCTAATGTTCAGAACCAGAACTTCAGACCAGACAGTTCAGACGCAGTTGACTGTTCAGACGTTCAGCACGGTTCGGACTAGTTCCAGTAATTTCATGTACTTCTTACTTCTTGTATTAAGTTTTGCGATGCGAGTTGAATATATTTTACATAAAATAAAAATTAAACATATAAACTAACTAGTATGTTAACTATAGGGTGTCTGCCAAGTATATGTCTTGAGATTTGTTATCGATTACTTATACGAGAGGACCTGTTTACATAAATTACATTTAGCTAATTGCTTATTTGGGTCCGCAATCGTAAAAAAAATCCACGCGGCGCTAGTTCTTTTATTCATTATGATTAATTTACCGCCGATTCGTATTTTCAATAAAAAAAGTCCGTTATATACATGATACATGCGTAGTTGCCACAGTAGAATGAACAACTGAACTGGAACTTTGTAGTCGTTGTTTCGACATCGACACGTTAGTATCGTGGTCTGAACGTTCTGAGCGGTAACAGGTATTGAGAACGGTTCTGAAAAAAGAACGGAACCGGTCTCACCGGTTCATCAATTTCACCTGTTCAGTACCATCTCTAATAGATTTTATAAGCACTGAAAAGTTTTTAACTTAAACCATGGAAATGTAGGTAGACCAATATTCGTAACTTACAAAATTTTCAACTGGCGCCATCTCTTATAATTTTATGGAACTACTATAATTTTCTCAAAAACAAATTCAATCTTCTCATTTTAAGGGAATTACTCTACACATTTTTCAAAATTTTTATTAGAATTCGGGTATTTTATTTTGCGTAGTTGTGTGGAATAAATGCATGCTGATATAACCATATGCACTAGAGGTAAATTGAAACATATTTGTGAAAAACGCTATTTTTAGATATTTTTCTTTCTAAGAAACTAATTTGTGAAAACATGTGTAACTCGATTTATATACGTTAATTAAATTATGTTAATTAAATATGAAGAGGACGAAAATAGTGAAACAAGAGAAGAAAATATATCATATGCAAAGCTAGCAATAATTTCATTTGTAAAATATTTATTATATAATGTATATTTTCCTTTTCCACTTTTTTTTTAAATTTCTTCAGTTTGTATAAAATGTAATTACTTTTTTTGTTAAATTTATGTCAAAAATTATATAGGTTAAAATAAAAAATTATAAAAACAAAAAAAAAGCAAAATTGTAAACTTTAAATATCCATAACTCTTAACACAATTTCCTCAAAACCATAATTTTAGACATATTTGAGACATAGACTTAACACCTTATATAGCCGCTATTTTTACATTTTAATAGAATCTGGGCACTTAACGTGAGGCGTCCGGGCCAGCCCGGCCCTGTTCGGCGCAGGTACGTAATTACCCGAGCGACTATCACGATACGTATCGCTATCTGAAAACGGTGACATTTTATAATTATACGTTTCGAACGGCAAGTTTTGTTAAGTTAAGCACAAACAAATTAAGATACACCACGATAAAGGCAAATTGTCTCATCGTGTCCTGTAGATTTTTATAAAACTCGTGTAATTAGAGCGCGTAATTGGCCTTCAAATTACACCATTTCGATGGGTGTGCGTATGTGCGTTGGATGAGGCGCAATTTTTTACGAATTAGCCGAAACACAGTTACAGGAAAGTTGGGCTGGCTAATTGCTGATTTTTATCGTATATGGGTATAATTTGATATCCCGGTGATTTGTTTGTTAATACTGAAATTGAATTATAATGCCTAAAAAACTTGTTGACAAAAAAGTTGAACCAAATCCAAACCAAATGTTACATGACCGTGCTCAATATATGTTGGTAGATCATTAACATAGAGCATGAACAGCAATGGGCCTACTCTAGTACCGAACCCTGAGGTACCCCAAGTGCAACACTATGTATGGCAGATTTTTCCTCGTTCATGCTTACTAGAGACCTTCTAGACTGTTCTCCATATATGAAGTTATCCATGCGAGAATGCTCTATGGCCGAATCCAGAAATGAGTACGCCCCCTTGCGAAATAAATTCGAACCGAGGAAAGCCAGTAAAAATTTTAAACGTCTAACCGTCAGGATTCCACATCATTCCTCGTTTACACAGAAAACACATACAAACCTTTTTCTATGCTCGTTTACGACGTTACTGTTGGTACGTGGTTACTGTGGTTTTATTACTCTTTAGCTGTGCTCTTTAGTTTTTCAAGCAAGTTAATAATTTCCTTCACTTCGTTTACTGTGGATTATTGTTGGCTGTGTTGTTTTAACGTTTTGTTATACTTTTTGTTATTACCATGTCCCTTAAAAGTATTCATAATACAAACTGTTGTGTTTATGGTTGCAACTCAAGAAATGGTAAAGATAGATCTCTCCATTTTCACTATTTTCCGAAGAAAAATTCCGGCATTAACTTGAAAATGATAAATGCACTGGGAATCGAGGAAGAGATTGATAAGTGGAAACTTGGGAGAAGGTTTTATTAATAGGCAAGCCAGTGACAAACAATATGCATGTTTGCGCTAATCATTTTAAAACAGAAGATTACTGTTCAAAAGGTAAGGGATATTTATTGAGGTTAGATTAAGTAAAAAACCGCGAAACGCGTAACATAACACAATCTATTTTTGTTTTAGATGTGGACCTAAAACAACCTAAGCTTAAGCGACATGCTGTACCTTCCCAAAATTTGCCAGTAAAAAGATCACTTGCAAGTACCAAGAGAAAGTCCAACGATTCTAATCGTGAAGATAGAGGGTTTTGAATAGAGATCGAGGGTTTCTCTGCCGTGCTCTTTCCCCTCGTGAATTCAAGGCTGAGTACGGCATGTACTTATTTTATACTGTTCGTAAATTGAATTGAATACCTGAAATAAATAAGTAGGTGTATTAAAATGCTCAGTCTTTTTTCTCATGTCAAAACTCCCGATTTTCGTTAGTAACCAATGCATCTCGGACAGGGTTAATTTAAACTAAATACAACGAACACGCACACGGCTTAGTGACACTCTGTTTAAATCGTTGTATAGCACTGTAATACAGGGCTGTATAAGACTACACTTTGTTAGGAGCACAACATGATTTGTTACCTAATTTCGGAAGGAAAACTGAACTCAATAAAATACGGAAACTGTTTTAGGACATTTATTCTGACCACAGTCATATATGCAAGGGACAATTGTACTGTTTGTTGAGACACTCATCGCTAATACAAAGCATGGAACACTACTTGCAGGTGAGGGAAGCAGACGCGGCGATACCTTGGTACCATTTACTTCTAGATAATGAATCGTATAAACAAACAATGACGTATCGTCATTGTTTATGGCAATCGCCATTCTGATATTAGCGTAGGCAATCAACAAAATTATGTGATTGTGACCACGCAGGGGTTACCGAAGCCTAGTATAGGTAAAACTTCACGGTGCCCAGGGAATTTTCCCTGTATAATGTTGAGTAGGTACCATAGTTAATATAGAACTTGTGTTATTGTCACACAACCGTTGAACCTCTGAAGATTCCTCCGCCTTGCAAGTACATGTAAACTCTACAATGGTTGCATCTGCGTCTTTGTGGATGAGTTTCCCACTTATTTCATGCAGAGAGTTCTTTACACCGCTAGTTTGCAAACATAGTGCTATAATTTGCACTAATTCCATAGTAGCAGATGTAGTTCCAAGTAAAATTATATGCTTGGCATTTACTAATGCCTCACCCTCTACAACACATCTACTCTCTGGAGTGGCTTGCAGGTAAGAAAACACTTTTCCCAATGAAAACACTTTTCCCAATGAAATGACCTCTTCATTGAAATTGTCCATCATAACCTAAAAATAACGTTTTATATCAGTACAGGTGCGCCGTATAAACATCTATTCTACCGATAAACAAATCTACATACCTTTGTTTTAAAAACCCCTTAAAGTGGATAAACGATTTGTACCTATAAAAATGTCCCAGTTAAGAAAATGTTCTCGACTTTAACGAGAACACGTAACGGTACGGAATACGGAAGAAATTTTACTCGCTTTCCCGATATTGTTTACAAACATCAGCGCCCCCAACGGTAATTTTAGTCGCCAATACACAGGCCATATCTCTGAGTTCATTCTAAACATATTCATCTCGATCAATCTCGAGTATCCGGCGAGATTGCGTACAAGAATTGTCTCTCTCATATATTTTGCCCCATGATATAAAAAGAACAAATCAACAAAAGTAATAAGTTTGGTAAAGTTTAATTTTAAACATTTTTTTGGCAAAAATCTCAAATATCTCGCTCCAGAAACAGAAATTGGAAAAACACCATTATTATAATAATACGACGTTTCGAAAAGTAATCACGTTAACAAAGATTTTCAGCACCAAAACGCCCAAAAATCAAATCATTAAAATCCCGCTTGGTTCTTCAAGTATCCATTTGAAGATCACAACATAATTCGACTATTTGACTTGTAGCGGGCAGTTCTGTTATTATTACTCGGCTTTTCACGAGGGATTCGGCCACCTGCTTGAGTTTTTTCGTAAATTTTGTTTCGAGGGGTAGACAGACGCACGCTCGGGGTCTACTCCTGAACGATCGTCGGGTGCCTAGCGGAAGTCGAACGTAATTGATATATAATTGTGTGTCCCTTGAGTCTTGTGCGATCATAGTTATTAAGCAAATGCTCACATGTCGCGGCCCTTTTAATACCGCGCCACTTCATTGAATCAATTTCATTGGAAATTTGACGTAATTATTGCGATGGGGTTTTAGTTAATCAAGTTGGTTTTATATATATTTAGGTTTATTTAGTATTTTAAATTTATTTTTCTGAAATTGCAAAACAAGAAAGAAGCTGTCATTGCACATGATTATGTTTATTATAAGATGTTGTTAATGTGAAACGAAATTTTACCTACTTAACTTAAATCCAATTACATGGGACCAAGTTCTCTGAAACAATATTCCTTAAAATTGGCTAATTTAGATTGTTTATTACCTTGTTGTAAAATGTGTTAACCCTTTTTTTTTATATGTACTTCCACAAAACTTTCGATTGCACTTATACGCGAACTAGTGAACAGCTGCTGGGCTCTGATGGTGGTGTCATCTAGCGGGATATCGCTGTACTGCCTCTGGAATGCTGACTCCCTTCGCTGGTATCTCTTCTGCGCCTTGGGATTTATCTACCCTCAAATTTTTCTTAGTTGCTGCTGGGCTGTACTTTTCAATCTGCTGTCACTTGATAATCACTATGGAAGTTTGTTTCAAATTGCAGTTGGTATACCAACAAGAACAAGTCTTATTTTTCTGACGTATAACTTCATTTTCTGTGTGGCGCGTCTCTACTTTTATATTTTGCTTGCTAGCTAAACTCTCGAAACCGTTATTTACACTTATGCTTGTACATTAATCCTTTAATTTAGATACAGTTTATTAGTTATTGATATTTGATGATAATTATTAGTATTATTATAATTATATACTATAATAGTATAATAGTGTAAGAGACTTATAATATTATAATATGACTATTAGTATGAATTTCACTTAAAACAGATTTCTGTGGCGATTAATTATTTAGCTCTATCGATAATATATTTCCACCAATCATACGCGTAGCTGGTTGACGTTTAGCTATACTCTGTTCGTTGGTTGTAGGCAAGTGTTTGTTTGCGCTTATGTTATTTACTCTGTTCATTGGTATGAGTCTTCTGAATTTAGTTTAATTTAATTTATTTTATTTTTGATTGCCGATTTACGTTCTATATTCTCGTTTATCTCAACGAGATATTATTGTTGAAACTTAAATTATGTTGTGTGATTATGTTGAAACTTAAAATAGCTGTGATTATGTTGAAACTTAAAATAGCTTTTTATTGAGTAAAATAATAATATTTTCAACAAAATGAGAATGAAAATAATATCCGTATGAGGCATAAGAATCAAAAAAAGAAATGGCCATATTATTTCGAGTAGCCATAGTATTCGAGTGGCCATATTTCGGTCAATTTTTAACCCAAAAAATTTTTCACACCAGCATTTTAAAGGAAATTTTGTCTACTTCTTTTTCTATAAAGCAATGCCTATACATATCTATCACCGAAAAAAAGATATAGGCAAAAATCAAAAAATAATAAAATACGAAATTTTTGTCTATTTTTTCTTTTTGTTTCAACATTTTCGGCATAAATAATGTATAAAGATTTTTTAAATAAGCCGTTTCGATGGAAATTCGATTTTCTACAAGAAATTTCATATAAAGTATATCGAATTTCGAAAAAAACTGAAAAGGGTGCATTTTCACCCCGATCTTCAATTTCCACCCTCTAATTTAATAGCGCTTCGCGGTTTTTCTTCTTAAATGACCCATTGACCGATTCCTGCAATAAATACTCGAGAACGTCTTAGTTCCTTTCTATATGACCTAATTAATAGCCCAATCATTTTAGACTCTTTGAAACTAAAGAAATTACAGGCTAAAACTGTTGACGCAGTTCAATTTCTCACTCAAAATAGATAAATATTTCATATTCTTGCCCATGAATGAATTATGAGAAATGTCCGCCATCTTGGATTTTTTGTTTTTGTCGATTTGCACGCGTATTTTGCATTTCTCGATAAAAAAGGTAAGGGTCACATTTGTAGAGAATTTAATTCTCTACAATCCTCATGTATTTAATATTGCTTCAAAAATATGTATTGCTAGAAATAAGCAAAATGTGAAAAAATAGGAGAGTAGCGCAGTCTTTTTTGCATTTTTCGATTAGCTTTTATTACCCTCTCCCATTTCCAAATACGTGTAGACAATAGATACTTTATGCCTACCTAGCATCGATAATTTTAAATAGAAGTCAGGCAGCATAATTGTACAGTATACATAAGTCCCACAAGAGCTCGTAGATATATGCATTTTTAGCATAGTGGGTGATATCCCAGGGGACAGTCTTTAATTTAACGCTTTATAACTTGGAATTAAATTGAAGGGGGTTGATGTGAGGGGGTGGAGTCACGCGAGACTCGTGTGTATGCTAAGCTGCCACGGGTGCTGCGTCTGATGAAAATACACCCCGGACCGACAGAAAAATACGAATGACAAGAGTGTAAAATTGACTCTGGTTTATTTTTACCTACTGTTTCAGAATAAAAGTATTTAGTATTTAGTCACACTTGTCTCAATCCGATTGTAAAAGTTGACTTACATAATATACATTTACACAATAACTATTCAATTGTTGCCTATTTATCAAAAATTACACAATATGTCTGAATAACTTACTGCTTATCTTATTATTATTGTAGATAAACTATTGGCAACATTTGCTTGCACCAGCATTAATATGCTGGATGCTTATATTATCCTTATAAGCTTTCTTTTACCAAGCCATCATTAGCGACCACTAACTACCCTTGCTTTAGGTAAGTTTTTAGGTTTGTTTTATCGTTTTGTGAGTTATTTATTCAAAAAACTGTGCTTTACATAAATGTACATGTACAAAACAACAACCATATTACATTATTTTTAAACATACATAAATTCGGTCATTTAATTTCCTCATATAAAATATTCTATATCTACGCCCCCTATAGGCTGCTCTAGCACCCCCCTGTTCAAAATCCTGGCTACGCCCTTGATCGTATATGACATGTTTATGGAGATTGCGAGAGAGAGAGAGAGAGAGAGAGAGAGAGAGAGAGAACACGATACAGAAGGCTCGATACACTGTGTACCGTGTTACGGAGCAACTGGATATGTCTCGTACGTGACGTCACAATCGCCTGCGCGCTGACATGTGTGTGTGTGTGTGTGTGTGTGTGTACCGTGGTAGTCACTAAATATGTTGCCTCAGCGGTAACATATTTTATTTCCAGACAGCCACAGTAAATCAAAAAATGTTAAACTAGGTACCTAACCAAAGCTAATTACCGACGAAACGAATATTAGTTCCGAAACGTTAAGTAGGGCGCTGTGGAGGTGGAAAAGCGGCTGTTGTACCCTCCGGTTTTTCTAGCGCCTATCTCAAACTGCTCCCCGAATTGCCCTTAACTTTAATTTGATTTTTTGTTCCTTATTTTACAGGAGTCGAGGAGAGTGCTGCTCGCTTATTTGGGTTGCAAAAGACCGCATTCCTGCTGATTGGGCCGTAAAAATAACAGAAGGGATTTTATTTAAATTAAAGACATGTTTTAATTACAACTGATAAAACGGAAAGGGTTTTCGCTTCGCCAATCAAACACCAGCAAAGTTGGCAATCAAGTCTCAATAAAAAATATTCAGTCCTTTTTGTCGTTTTTGTAACAAACCAAACAAATTGTGTAGGCCGCAGGAATGAAGAAATTTGTAATTATTTAATATTCTCACATAGCTACTTATATCGCCTGATTTTTTTTGTACGCTCACGTATTTTTGGTTGTAGATAAACCCAAATACACAACCAATCTTTTGTATCTGCATTGAAACTACATTCTTGTAAATAATGACTTCATTTGTTTATAGTTTGATAGAATCGAACACATTTTGAAACACAAAACACATGGTCATTTGCATATGTCTAAACTATACGCAATATACTCCGTAAACATCTAAACTGTATGTATCTCCAAATCGTGGAATCAAATAAAATACTTTGAATACCTATTTGTACCGTAAATCAGGGTGAATAGGATCATTGGGGTAAATGGGGTCGAAAGTTCAAGTAAAACTTTAACGTAGTGCAACTGCATAGTCCGTCATCACACCCAAATTCTGAACATACCCTGTTCCTAACAGGGTTGCCAGATTCAGTACATTCGTACTGAATTCAATACAAATGTAAATAGTGCGACTTAAATGTATGTAAAACGTAAATGTATGTACGACCAATATGTAAAAAGTACGACGGTACGTCACCCAATAAATCCAGTACGTTCCGTATCCTCCAATACGATATTCTATATTACTATAATGACGACTTCATGTCACTTAATAGAACTGAATTTTGGTTCTATCTTCTATACTATTTTATAGTCTATGGTCTATAGCGAGTCTATCTATGGACGCGACAGCAGTCTGTGCGCTATGTACTCTTGTTCTGCAATAACTCAGGTTAGGAATGTCAAATTATGGTTCATATTATGTATTCTGTGATTTCTGTCATTCTGTGGTAGATGGTAGACGGCGGACAAGTCATGTTTTTATTAAATGCGGATGAGCAGTACCGTTTAGAAGTTTTGCTTCACAACAAAACAGAAATATACTCAGATGTCTCAGATCACTTTCATCTGAGAAAATATACATCCCCATAGACCATAGATCATTCAGTACGTTGGCCTTTTAATCAGTACG
>CAXKVY010012818.1:0-25483 GCA_964058915.1 Tetropium fuscum | reverse complement strand
GTCACTAAGCACTCATGTATCAGATCACAAATATTGTTGTTTTTGCGTGTGTAAACATTGAAATCTATTCATTTGTCAGAATATGACATTTATTTAACATTCTTAATAATAACAGCAAGTCAAACAATTGTTTGGTTCTGCCTCCTAAGTATGTTAGTCAATTTTAATAAGAGTCTTCTTTATTTCTTTTTTATTTAGACTCTTGCCATTTATACATAACTGTTGAGTTGCATTGAATACATAATGAATATATATATATATATATATATATATATATATATATATATATATATATATATATATATATATATATATAATTTTTTAAAAATTTTTTTTGTATAGTACCTACTTTAAAATGCTTTTTAGTTTAAGGGAAGTTTTGACAATAGACTGATGTAGGAATGTTTTATAATAGACTGATGTTCGATGAAATATTAAATATATAAGAATCCTTGTGTAACTGTGATAGGAAAGCCTCACCATTTCGCTTAACCATACCGTATTATGAATTAAATATTTTAACGCATGTTATCTGCAGTAATACTGTGGACGTTTTCAATTTAGCAGTTAATTGATAAAAATATGCGGCAATCGAGAAGGAGCAATAAACGCAAATAAATATGAATACTTACCTATACTTTTGCTTTACGCTTTTGTTAATATGTTGTTCCATTGGAGCATATACAATGCTGGACAGAACACGATGTTGCAGATAGTGCTGTAATGCGTTAGACGAGAATTAAGCTATTTTAAAGAAGTTAAACAGAGAAGGTATATCCCCGCTGATGCCATACTGGGGTCCGCCTAAAAGTTAAATAGTGAGGAGGAATGATGGCATTCAGCACGGTATTGATAAGCGATACCCTACGCTTACCAATAGCATGCTGAATGCCATCACTCCTCCCCACTATTTAACTATTAGGTGGTCCGCTATCTAATCGTGTTCTGTCCAGCAGGGTATATGTTCTGCTTATAAAGTCATGTTTTTTTGTGATAAGTAGGAGACTAGTTTTTGCTTTATTAGTATTCTAAATACCTATTAATAGTATTGTATTACTAGTAATAGTGCCAGCAATATATTGTTTAGAAATATATAAAATATACTTTTGTTACCATTATTTTGTTGTTACTTTGCAGGCCTAACAATTTTGAGAATATTGTTTGTCATTTTTAATAATACCGCCTTCCATAACTTATGTCTTTGATACTAAAAATCCCCTCAGTAAATTTATATCCATCTCTGTTTAATTGGCCGTTTACTGGCCACAAGTTGTTGTTTATAATATAATAATTATTAAAATACAGTGACTGTATAGACTGTTATTTTTACATAACCTATAAGTCTACCTAATGTACCATCACAGAATAATAATTAATCTGAGGTACCGTGGCGAGCAATTAAAAGCAGAGGGCTCTTATGCCAGATTCCCTTGTATTTGGTCTTTGCATAGATTCATAAATTATTTATATACGGGTCATTGTCAAACTGACCTGAGAATTTGAGGTTAAGTTTGAGTAGTGTCACAAGTCACAACTAGAACATCAAGAAGCCATCAAGCATAGCGGCATCAAGGATTATAGACTAACAGGATTGCTTATCGGCCACGTGTTGTTTGACAAGATCTGACGTCAGCGGTTAAGTTCGGCCGGCATCCTTTTGCGCCAAGGGTCGATTCCAAATTGATGCTTGGTCAGATAACAGTGATAACACTTCTCTAGACGCGGTGTTAATGTACAAATGACACACTACACAAACGCCGGGCAATACACCGGTGGGGCAATGAACCTACGCCGTACGTATCCGCTGACGTCAAAAGCGTGGTGGGGGCCTACGAGATTTGTCTAACGTTGCGCTTATGGGGATAAACAATCCTGTTTAGTCTATAATCGTTGCAGCGGCACAGCTACAAATCTGTTTTACTCTACGCGATAATGGAATTAATACTGAATTTATCCCGAACATTTCAAATGCGCATGTCAAATTCCGCATCAGCTCTAGATTTTTCAATAGTTCGCGAACGTTTTGTGAACGTGTTCCCCGTTCTGTTCTCTTGGTGTTCTGTGTCATTCCATAGAGTTAGCATTTTAGTCGTTTTGTCAGTGATCTGTGCCGATTTTATTTGGTTAGGAATCTAAGGGATGTTGGATGGAATACACAAACTGCGTTTTAAAATAAAATTTTATTTCATATGATATTTCTACTATTCGATTCAACTTCTTTGAAATATTTTCTTTAGGTACATTTAAGACACCCCAGGCAGCAGGGTGACTTCAAGAGCTGTAAAGTGTAAACTAGACAGGATCAGCGTTGGGTTTTTGGTTGAAATGTTTTGTACTAAAACATGGTATCCAATTGTAATAGATTGTACTAAATTGTACTAGATTTAGCGGGATATTTAAAAAATATATATAGCTACATATTAAGAAACGCAACATTTTATTAAGTGCATACAATAACTAATTAATTACGAATACCTGATATTACCACCCAATTCGAATACAAACGAAAGTATATTTATGTATTTCGTTATTTCATTGCATATATCTCGATGAACGACGTACACAGGTCACAGAATCCCTTCTGTGACCTGGCGGATGGCGGTGAATTACTAAATCTAAATTCACTGAAACGAACAAGTCAAGTAAACCTGAGTTAAGTCTGAACCACAGAAGAAAGAGAACTTACCACTCATGTGGTTCTGTGTCTGTCTGAACAAGAGACCATTTAAAAATCTCTCTGGTCTCTGGTCGGAACTGTAATATGACAGGTGGCACGGCGCATGCGTATCGTACGATTCGTTTTCGTACGCCGGCGCCGTATGCAGTGACAGAGTTCATAATGGAAAATGTAAAAGTATCGTTGAACTGTTATTGTTTGGAGAATATATTAAAATTATATTGTTAATATCGGTTTTCGGTGACGATATTTTTACACAAAAATTAATGAATATTGTACCTATATTGAAATCGTAATAGAATTTGGCTTTATTATCGATTGGCGTAATAGCGTACTAAGTAAGTTGCAATTGTAATAGATTTAGTACAATTGTAATAGCAAACCCAACGCTGACAGGATGGTTACAACAAGCAAATCTGTCCGTCAGCATTACCGCAACCCTCTATACACCGTGACGTAAGCGCGGGTATAATATAGAGAACTCAGACTTGTGGAAGCATTGAACAGTATCTTTTTCACATATTTTACGTCTTGTTAAATAAATCACCAGTTTTTTAAAAAGTTAGATTTTTTATTGTGGTCTACAATTCATTCAATATGTATGTATAGTTAACTGACCCCATATAAGATACCGCGCAGTTGCCACATGTAATTCTCAATTTTCTCAGTATTCAATTAAAATATCAAATTTCACAATACTATATTAAAGTTGTATATATTATTTATGAATGTTATTAATTAAATAATAATTGTGCACACAATAATATATTATAGGCCAAGATGTTACGTTTTTACATTTATTTTCGTCTACTTTAAATATGACAATTACGTAAACATCTATTTTTATAGTTAAAAGCGGCAACGCCGATCCACGACCTTTCCAATAACGAATATTCGAGCAGTATATCTCTTTTTAATTTATTGGAATCGTGTCTCTCGGATCGGGATCGGATTCTCGGATCGAATAGGATCAGGTTCGCATATCTTACAGTGGCGTGTTCGCGGGAATTGCTAATATATTATTTACATACCTACCTATGTAGGTATACATCGCTACGAGAGTTGAAATAAAAGAGTATGGCGGTTAGCAAACATGTTTGTTCGTTTCGTATGAAACCTGACAAACGTAGATTTCCACCAGACCTCGCTTTATTTACGAGATAGGATAGGCATGTAAAAAAAATTTAAGGAAAATATTATTTGACGGAAAAATGGATAGTGGGTGTTAGAGCAGAGCCGACTTTAACAAAAAAAAGTTGATTTATGGGCTGCTCGAAGTAGGTACTGACGTTGTACTGAGGTAGGTAGGTACCTATTACATCCTCCACTTAAGACATTTCTCAAATAATTTTATCCAAAAAATATTCCAGTGCTTGAGGCCGCTAGGTTATAAATGCTAAATGCAACGATATAAGTTAGGTTTTTTATTGGGATTGACAAAACTGAAAACGCTCTCTGGTTTATTACATAAGTAGGTACTTATTGTCCATTGACTTTATTTTTATGTAGGTACCTACCATCGTAGAACACAAATCAATAATTTACATCAGTGGGCAAAATTAAAGGTTCTATTGACTGTTTATAAAATTATAACCGTGTACCTAACTAGCCACAAAAGAAAGGAAAATTTTCAATAACTGTAAAATACCTCAAGGTCGGTTTCTAATAATTGATTGGCTGTAAAAAGGGTGTGTATTGGAAATCGCTTTGCGATGAGAAGCTGGTAGGTAGGTATGTATTGCATTTGTAATGATTTTTAAAAATGTGTTGAATTTAGTCTCGGTTTAGTTATGTAGGTACCTATTAACAAACAAGCTCTGATCTTTGTCAAAGCTTGTCTGTTAATAATCTTTGTCTTTGTTGAGTGTTAACGATTTGGTAGATTAGGTAGGTAGGTAAGTAGGTACACTTACACAATATGATTGTATTTCAATCGCAAGTATATTTATTTTATTTTTCCGTTTTAAAGTTTATTTTTGTCGACTACTTAGCCTGTTTGTACATATTTATTTTTGTTACTTGTGGGAAATATGGCTACTGGCGAACCAACCACTTAAAAATGGTAACGCGCTGAAAGCAATACTTCATGAGTGGTGTGGAAACTTGCATTCAATATCAGCTGTGGTGTTGAAAATATGCATATAAAAACCTTCTACTTTCACCCCTCTAAGAAAAAAAAATGTCTACGCCAATGAAAAACATTGTGTAGGTCAGGGTTGCCGGTCGTTCAACTATACATACATATTGTACGAACTGTAGTATGTATTTTCTGATGATGGAAAATATTGTTACATTTATATTATTATCGGTGTAGGTACTAATTCTTAAAAAGAAATTATAGGTACAAAACTGCAATGTAAAATACAAATAGGGAGGAAACAATGTTGTATTCCTTTTTTAGATGATGATTTTAAATAAATTTTAAACAATTTTTAGACTTCTATTTAATTAATTTATTTGGATTGAATTAATTCCTTAGGGATTTTTCTGAATTATATAGGTAAAAGGTTGTATAGATAAAAAAAATAAAAAAATACTAGCTCTAAAATAAAAATGAAGATATTAAAATTATTTTAGTTAGTATAGATGTATTTTAGTTAGTTTAGATATTAAAATTATTTTAGATAGTATTTGCGTTTATATTATCAAATTATAATTATCAAATTATATATATATATATATATATATATATATATATATATATATATATATATATATATATATATATATATATATATATATATATATATATATATATATATATATATATATATATATATATATATATATATATATATATATATATATATATATATATATATATATATATATATATATATATATATATATATATATATATATATATATATATATATATATATATATATATATATATATATATATATATATATATATATATATATATATATATATATATATATATATATATATATATATATATATATATATATATATATATATATATATATATATATATATATATATATATATATATATATATATATATATATATATATATATATATATATATATATACACTACTCAAAGCTTTGGCCTCTGGTAAAAATATTGGTAGAAAATTAAAAGTAGGCTTAGAGTAAAAACAATGAAAATTAATAAGTTGTCAAAACAAAAAGTTGTCAAAAAGAAATCTTAATCATGATGATTGTGTTAAAGCAGTGACATTAATAAATGAAGGGTTGAGTATGCGGGTAATAGCTGATAGACTAGGAGTTTCTGTTTCAACCATATCAAGAGTCGTACAGCGGTTTCGAGAAACACAGAGTTACGACAGGCGGCGAGGACAAGGAAGACCTTGTGTTACTACAGCGATTCAAGATCGTTTTATTAGAGTTCGCGCTCTGCGAGAACGATTTGTTACCAGCACAAACCTTCGGGCACAGCTAAGTGCCGTCCATGATGTTGAAGTTAGTGCTAAGACAGTAATAAGAAGCCTCAAAGAAAGTAATCTTCATATACGAATTCCAGCTACGAATCCCACTCTTAATGCAGAGCACAGAAGAGCTAGGTTACAATTTGCTAGGGAGCATTTAGAGTGGAATATTGAAGACTGGGGAAGAGTGCTCTTTACTGATGAATCTAGGTTTTGCCTCTATAGTTCTGATCGTCGACAAAGAGTTATAAGAAGGCCAAATGAACGTTACGCACAATGTAACATACGTCAAACCACTCGCTTCAATGGAGGTTCCGTGATGGTGTGGGGAGGAATTTCATGAAATGCACGTACAGAATTGTTATCAGTACATAGAGGTGCACTAAATAGCGAAAGGAACGTTAGAGAGATTTTATCAGAACATGTTGTCCCATACGCACCTTACATCGGTGACAATTTCTTGTTAATACAAGACAATGCAAGACCTCATGTTGCTCATATTGTCGATGAGAATCTCGAGGAAGTAGGAGTTGAGACACTAAATTGGCCAGCACGAAGTCCTGATATCAATCCTATTGAGCATACATAGGATGTGCTCGGTGGGCAGTTGAGAAAAACACGACCACCCCCTATGACCCTTGGAGAAGTACAAGAGGCACTAATCCAATTGTGGAACACTTTGGACCAGGAGGAAATTAGGCGATTATTTTTAAGCATGAGGTGACGATGAAGGTGAAGCTGTAGTGAGAAGTAGGGCCGGAAATACTCGTTATCAGTTTTTTGTTAATAACATGTTAATTAAAAGGCTTCCAAACTTGATCAAAATTTTAAAATCTCTCTATTTTCATTACAAATGGAGATATCAAAGCGAATAAAAAAAAGAAATGTTAAGAAAGCATTAGGCTATGCAATAATCAATAATTATGGTTTACAGTATTTGTGTCATATGTCACAACAGAGTGTTTCAATGTTTGAGAAAAAACTATCGTCATTGGCACAGCCTGTATGTATGTAATTTTTTGATTGAACAACAATTTTAAAAAGTTCAGCGAATTCACTACAAAATTTCCTACAATTTAAAAAAAGATGATATAAATTAGGCGACGGGTACAAAAAATAATGTATTCCAAAGTTGGGCAAAATTTTTTGTGTTGCGTTAATTTTGTCCGCCAGTGTATATATATATATATATATATATATATATATATATATATATATATATATATATATATATATATATATATATATATATATATATATATATATATATATATATATAAAATAGAAAACGTGCTCCGATTAATTGACTATAGCTTACAGAAAAAACATTATTCAACAGGTACACAAAATATTTTTCCTTAATTCGTCAGTATAACTGCACGAGCAATTTCAAAGAATGGGTCTAATAAGCCGGTCCGTGAAGGAGGCTTAATAATCTTTGCGTTGGGGGCAAGGCTTGTATATTTTATAGTTCCAGCATGACTAGTATTTGTGAAAAGATATTCTGACACAAACAAGCAACAACAAATATAGTATAAAAATAACTGAATAATTGTTTTCTTAAGGGCAAGCCTAAAACACATTTTTGTAACTTTTTCTTTTATTTAATAAAAAAAAACTTACCTAGTAATTCATGTTGCAAGTCCCTTTCATAATCAGCCTCCGCAAAATGTTCGGAACAAATTCTGCTAGTATCAGGGTTAAATTTATCTCTCCTAGTGCATCGGGGCACCCATTCCTTTCTAATGATTTGAGACACGAAATCCTTGCATTTTGGAAACACGTGCATACTAATTTTTCTCTCACCTTGATATCGTTTACTTGTACTGAATGTATTATTACATCCATATACGCAGCACGTCTATTTCTGGTCATTTTTCAACTAATTTCGATAGAAGTCTAAAAATAAACAAACAGGATCTACTTATTTTAATTATATTTTTGTAGACATGCTTAATAATCCTTTTCTTAACCTTAATATGAGTTGTCTATTTCCAAAACTCGTTTTGTCTCTTTTATCAAATCGGCAAACCGAAACAAAAACGTTTTAAAAATCCTGTTTAAAAGAAAATTCGTTAACATTTTCACAATCTGTTCTTACGATTACTAAGCTTTTGGACTGTTTATTATGTCAAATAGATGCATTTTAGTATACACTTTTGTTCAGTAACCATAACTTATTTTGACCAAAAAATTACGAAAAGACGAGTTTTGGGACCGAGCAACTCATATATGTACACCAGCGAACAATGATGAAATCAAATATTAAAATTATTATTTTAGAGAAAACCATACATTTCAAAAATGAAATATAATACAATTATATTATAACCAATATGTATATAATTCTATTTTAACATAATATATTTTAAAAATACTAAAATGTATGTTAAAGTAGCTTTTTTACCTGTTTGTTTTTCGTGGTGATAAAAAATAACAGGCACTATAGGTATGTCTCTGCTCTTAAAATATACCTAAACTTAAACTCACACAATGAAAACACACATTTAAAAAGTCATCCAATAACAAATACAGAAAACAATAAAAATAAACTGGTACAATAACCCGAAAATCAGAAAAACAAGGCTTGTCAACTTTGTGTGTCAACAAATGTGTCAGGTCTTTTCCCGCTTTCATTGCACCCGCGCTTACGTCACGATGCAGTGCGGCCGAGGAATTAGGTGGGGGTCGTCGGATATAGAGCTAAATGGCAAGTAACCATGATACATCCTTGTATCATGGGAAGTAACCGTCTTGTCTTGTTTAAAGTTCTTGGACCTGGACATAATCTGTAACATACCTACATGTTATATAAACATCAAAGTTATTTATTTAATATTGTTACAAGTAACAATGCGATGTTACTGTTTTGTTAACGTAATATTTTCATGTTTACTGGGCTGTAAATGTTGGAGTCAAGATATTATAAATTAACGCGAACTGTCAACAGGCTTTTGTAAAATAGCAAGAAACGGCCTTGTCGAACACTATCGCCCCGCTTATCTTGCGCGCTTGCGGCTATCTCGTATCTAATAATGCAATTGCAATGCCTTAGCTTAGATTGCAACCATTCGTATGCAGGATGTTTACCTGCTCCTACAAGTCAATAGTAACAAAGTAGGCAAGGCGAGTGGAAATAAACATTTCAGGATCGCCAGGACACTGACAGGATACTATGCCGTATCGTTTCCGGCTGCGTCTTGCGCACACCTTTACTCAAAGGTACTCCAGCATTCTGCACGGACGGCCAGTTGTTGCTCGCGAGTAGAAAGTTGCATACGCGCGCTCGTGGCATGGCGAAGCTCTACTGCAGCGCGAAATCGCTTTGTTTTTAATTATACTCTTACAGGTGACCGTTGTGCATTTTTTATAATTTAAATATGGAATGGATTACCTGCATAGACAAAAGGTAACGTTAGTAATTTCTAAGTGCCACGCAGATGCGATGTCATGATATTGTTACAATAATTAATCAATTGCTATTTATCCAAATATTTGTTTCTCTCATTAGGTATATCACAAGCCGCCTAAAAAATATGAATTTCACTTTATTATTTATCAGTACTTTTGAAATTTCGTACTGTCTAGTGTCTAATTATAAAGATCTGAAATGATACCAATTTTTAATTAATTTATACCGCTTATATATGAGGCCCCAGCCAATTTCTTCTTAAATCTTTCTTTAATCGGAAAGCTTTGATTTTATGTGATGTTGTAGATCATCGGTGGGCAATTTGCTAAAATGATCTAATGTTACGGCTTTTTTACCTCAACAGTAGTCAATAGTAGTGACGAATATTCCGTTGGGTATCATTAAGCATGTCTGGATTTCTTTCTCTTTATCACCAGCGCGCCCCTTTGTCACTGAGCCCATTGTACTTCGGGGAGTTTTTATTGCAAGCATAATATACTCCCACGATGTTAGAGTGTAATTCAATTTTTATCCTGTTTGGCGTAGCGATACGCTACAGACCGTTGACTCGAATTAGTCACAACGGCTTAAAGTTTCATCAATAAATCTTTTTAATATGTTTCTATTTTTGGCAACAACCACCGGTATATGCAACCACTGGCGGACTTGGTATATTTAACTGAAATCATTTATGTACAATTATATTATCTTTATCCATGACCTGTTCGTTCGTGGTCGCGTTTACTTGGACATGACGTCGTTGTCAAACGTTGTCGGGGCTCATAAAAATTGACAGTGGTTCTAAGAAGTATGGAAAGTTGAATGACCGGTAAATCTGACCTACTAGTGCTACTAAGTGCTACTCATGGGCGATGATTTTTTTTAGGGCGTCGAAATTAGAAGCTTTTTATATGCATATTTTAAACACCACAGCTGATATTGAATACGTTTCCACACCACTCATGAAGTATTGCTTTCTGCGCGTTCCCATTTTTTAGTGGGAAGTTCGAGAATATGTACAAAACAGCTAAATAGCCGTTAGAAAAAACAAGAAAACGGAAAAATAAAATAAATAAAATAAATATATGTTCCAAAATAAAGCAAAAAATTCTCAACAAAAAATAAAAACAATAAAATAAATATATATTTTAAAGTAAAGCAAAATATTTCACATCTTGATTCCAAATGTTTAAGTACGCAAACCATTTCTCGTATACTTCGGAATTCATTTCCTCATGGTAGTCTCCGGTCTTCTTGGATTGAAATATCAATTCTCCATTAGGCAAAAATCCACTTTCAATATGCCTTGATTCAAAGGCGACCTTTTCCAGGCGGCATTTTTAAACCAGTTGTCCAGCCTTCAATCGCAGCTTACCGTGCATTTTTTCTTCACGTGTCCATCCTGCCAGACCCTCTTGTCCTTCGTTGACCCATGTTCCACCAGTGCAATAAATGTTTTGCCCTTCGTTTCGATACATTTTTATTTTTCGAGGATAGTCATTCGCCAAGCAACTATTTCATATCTTTCTATGAGGATACTCTTTCTGTCTACTTTTCCATACTTAAAAATCATGCCTTACAAAATTTTTACCCGACTAGCCCTGCACGTTTTAGATATAATATCATTTTCACTTATACTTTGCAGTAGGTACCGTAAAACGGGGTTACTTTGGCCGGTTTTGGCAATTTTGGCAGCATATCTTGTAAACAAATTGACCAATAGAAGTTTTTATTTCACCAACATACCGAATGGCTTCAGATCTATCGATTCCACTACTGAAATCCGTTAAAAACTCTTGGTAAGTATTTTTTTTGTGGCTGCCAAAGTAGCCCGCCAAAGTGGGGTTAAATTGGCAGACTCGAAAAATGAACATTGTACTATACTAGGCGAGCGCGGATGGCTACGTTGGCATCCATAGGACGCAGAAAACTCTGAGGATTCCAACGCAACCTTTACATTTGACCGTTCTTTTTTGTAAATGGGTCAAATTAGCAGCCAAAACTTGTAAAATTTTTTATTTGTAAAAATGTAAGAAAAATAACATTTTCATCAACAATACAAAATTTTGTTTGGAAAAATAAATGTTCTCGCTTCATGCTTACATATAAAAAAAACTTAAAAATAATCTCTCACTTTAAAATCACAGAAAAATAAAACAGCATTCTAATAAAGGTAAAGGAACTTTCTAAGACACTTTTAAGGCACACAGTCGGCATCCCGCACACTGTCAAATGGGTTATCTTTACAATTTGAACAAACATAATACAGGTCGTCACTTTCTTCGTTGCAGATACCACAAATCCAACGCTGACACCGAGAGCAACAAATCCATTCTGGTCCTTTGTGTTTGCGCCACAATCTGCTGCAAATGGCACACAAATTTTGATTCCTATTGGTTCTGATGGGGTTTTAGCTCGGGTTTTTCTTGACGCCAGAAGGTCCTGCTGCTTGTGCATTATGCGCTACTGGCTCTGCATCAGTCGCTTCTGGTGCTGCATCAGATGCTTCTGGTGCTGCTTCAGGTTCTTCAAGTGCTTCCTGGGTCCTGAGCTGCTTACCGGCCTCAACCTTCTTTCCACGCTTCCCAGTTGTGTTCTTGGTGTCCATCCCGCGCATTTCCAGTGATGAAGCTGTCATTTACGTGGATTCCTGGCTGATTATTTTGTTCATCAAGACCCCCAGGAAGCTTTATTAAAACCTCGTTTGGATTGAAAGGAATCAGTCCCGTTGCTCTGAACCCGGAAGCTAAATTTTTGTCAACATTATCGCTTATTCCACGCCAAAGACGATTTAACAATCGTGGGAAATGTTCTTTTGGTATGGCCGTCTCATTTCGGTTTTCTTTACGCCATGCGTCTAATATTTCACGCCATTTTTTTTAACGGTGCGAAGACGGCCACATCTAACGGCTGCATTAAATGTGTGCTGTTGGGGGGCAATGGGGTCAAGTAAATGTTGTTTTGTTCGCATGCCTCGATCACTTCTGGGAAAAGTGCGATGCCAGATTATCTCCAACCACGATTTTTTGCTCTGGGCTGTCTATTTCTTGGATTGCAGGAAGCAAGATGGAGAAAAACCACCGCTCGAAAAACGCCATATCGAACCAGCCACTTGGAGAGTTTGCATAAACCGTACCATCTGGACCATCTTTAGTCCAACCCTCGTACAAATGAATTGATTTGTAAACCACCATAGGTGGCAGCAGACGTCCTGCGGCGTTGCCACATATCATTATACTGACAGAAGCCTTTGAATGCTGCTGCATCCTCTCCACCCTCTTGATACAAGAACTTTCCTGGCTCCTGGATCGTCCTGTACATTTGTTTCATCGTAATTGAAGACCAGATTTGGATCACTTTCTCTTAATGCTGCTTCAATATTCGTAAAAAATGCTCTAATTGTTTCTGGACCCACAGCCGCGCGAGTTCTTTTAATATTAGACGTCAATCGGACACTTAAATTACTCCGTTGAATAAAATGGTTCATGAAACCTTTGCCGGGTCTATTGCCATTAAAAAATGGCACAATGCGGCCCTGTTTTTCTAGGAATTTTTGCTACACTTCGCGAACATCTCGTGCCGTGAACGGTAAACCCCAGTTCGACGCGGTGTTCAATGTGTGCACAATCAGTCGCTCTTCTTCGGTTAAATAAACCGTTGGATGTCCTGGATTTTGGATATGTCTACCGAATAGCTTATTCTGAATAGTACCCCTTGAAATTTGGAAGCGTCGCGACGCCTCCGATTGCGTCATGCCGCCTCGAATTGCAGCCACCGTTGCGTTAAGAGCATCTTCAGTGTAGTTCCTGTAGGAGCGTCCGCCGAGTTTCTTCGTGTAATTTCTTGGCATCGTTGCGTACTATAACGCCTTCCTCAACACGACTGACGCATGTGCGCATAAGTATGTTGACTTTACTTGTTGCAACGGGCATCGCGCATGATCAATGCACCCCTGCCAAAGTAGAGTGCGTGTGCCAAAGTAACCCCGTTTTACGGTACCTTATCTAAAGTAGGCAAATCGTTTGTTCTAAAGAAACCGTGGACAGTTCGACGTATCGTCCATTAGAATCTTATTTCGACCGCTTTTTGGTTTCGGTGGCTATACACTTCCATATATCTTTTCTTCTCTTAAAAGTGTGTATGTGCTTGACTTTGACGCTTCTGTATAATCCGAACACATATCCACCAATCCATCTCTGTCGCGATGAGGGTTATCTCTCTGTTTGTAGTAAAATACTCGTAAAATAATTTTCTTTTCAACTACCGTTCGATAGTGCCTCTGTTTCGAAATATTTTTCATCGTTCACTGATATTATATTGTATCACAATCACAGTAAAACAGCACTACATATACGCGAATATCTCAGCCCTACACTACACTATCGCGAATGACCGTTGCAGACTACAGAAGACGCGCGGAAATCCCCCCAATCTGGGTAAATAGAGGCAGAGGAACGATTACCGGGTTTACCGATTGTGTCAAATGAAAGACAAACAGTGCGACATTGCAATAAATTAAAAAGAGATATAATGCTTCCTATATTCGCTTTCAGTCTGCTATATAGCGGCGTTGCCGCTTTTATTTCTTCTTTTCCTCATTTCCTTCTGTCCTTGTGTTATCATTGAACTTCACCTAAACGGCTGGATGATTTTTATGATGATTAAGTTGATTCGAGAATGGTTTTCTTCACAATTTGATCCGATAGAAAATATTTTTTTAATTAATTTAAATATCTATAAATTAAGGTATATCTTCCGAATCCAAAGTCCAATGCCAATAAAACTAAAATGGGACCCACTTGAGAATATCCCCTCTCCAACAAAAAAAGAATTTTAAAAATTGATTTATACATGACGGAGTTCTGTGATAACAAACATACAGTAGAATTGAGAACCTCCTTCTTTTTTTAAAGTCGGTTAAAAATTATAGCTGACAGGACAGATTTTAAAAATGTGATTGACAAATAGAGTTTTTTATATAGGAGTTAATTTACTATGAAAACAGTCTTTCCAAAATATGTTATAAGGCCGGCCCCCTTGACTGCCTTAACGGCTACAATTGCCTCTGAGCCCTGAACCGCCCCCATGGAAAGCTTCAACATCTAGAGAGGAGAGGTCGACAATAAAGAGACAAATGATACTAATTCAGCCTATTGCGGATGCCACTTGAAATAATTGCCTGTCCTAGAAATATCTGATGGTGTATTTGTTGAATGCCGCGATACAATTAGGGTGTAGTGTTTAAGGATTCGCTTGGTGGCCTTCCGTTAACAATAATATATCACTATATTTTTTGTTGGCAGGCCACACATTATCTTAATAAAAAGTGTTTTTCAAAAACTAGTCCTTTAGGGTTATAATCGCCAAAATTAGAAAAAAATAACGATTTTTTCAGGGTTTTTTCGATTTTTGACTGTTGCGTTCGGCGCCCGAGGTCACAAACTTGGATTATTCATTAGGCCACCATCATAAACAAGTCTGTAAAAAATCGGAACTACCGGATTTGACGCATGCTGTGATGTATAAAGTTACTGGACTAAATGCTAATGATCCAATTATTTTATGATATGACGAAAGGTATATAGTGTGATCAATATTTTGTTATACTACATACATGATAATGTCATAATGTGATAAGCGATGTATATAAAATCATTTGTTTTTCTTTAAATTCCTGGAAATCGGTTATACTTGACAACGCTGTCAAAAATGCGGTAGTAGGTGTGAAGATATCGATATAATGAAGGTTTATTGCTCGAGTTTTTATGTCTCATGTTTCGATGTTTCAACTATGTATGGGTGTTCTTTAAATAATTATATCAACTTGCAGCTTGGCACTGATATAAGAATAAACTGGCTGGAAAATCGTAAAATTAAATCTAGTGAAAATGCGACATTGACGACACGATACATTGTTTCAGTTTTCGTTATCATATATCTCGTGTATCATTGTCATCTCTGTCATAAAGCGTCCCGAAAACACTTAGGTGCGCCGCGCTACATACACGAAAAGCACTCTATCCATTGGTAACCAGCAACGTTGAAACTAATTTGTTATTTTAATAACGAACGCATAATGCATGCGGTTGGACCAGTCTCACTACAACGGCGTCATCGTAATCCAGTTTTGTATGTTTTATTATCGGCGGCGCGAGCAAATTATATCTTTACATAGCTAGGAAAAACATCCGGATTTATATAAAATTAAACACATTTAAAAAGTCAGTTGTCTGTCTCGGTTGTTTCTATCTCAGCATGCTGAAAATTACGACTCTGCAAGAATATGGCGAATGGATAGCAGACCCTATTTGATTATACATATTGTTACGTGTTTGCACCCAGTGCATAAACAGTACTACCTTTCGTGGATCCCGTAATTTAAAGCTAATAAATACTGACTACTACTGATCAACAATTATAAAATACAATTTATAACTTTAAAGTCTCTAATCGATGTGTACTATTCGCGCGTTCAACATTAATTTCACTCCGCCACTGGCAACCTGCTTATACTCGTAGACCCGCATATAAAAGGAGCCGCCGACCCCGTTTTGTGGTAAAGTGGGGTCAACAATAATTCTTGAAATAGAAGTAATACAATTATTCTTAAATTTAGTGTATTATTCTGATGGTTTTTGTGTTAAAATTGATTAGTTATTGTTATTAGTTCTGAATGGATTTACAGGTAACAACTACTCAGAGAGTTAATACTCCTTCCTGTATTAAATTACACCTGCAAATTCGATAAGATAGCCATGGTCATTCATCAATACCTCCACCAGGTGTAAAATAGTTTCGAGTTGTTGGCTCCGTAGGTACACCATAGGTATTACACCGTAGGTAGAGGAATTAATGAATGACCAAAACTATCAAAACAGTCAAGCAGACCAAGCAGTAGAGTGTAAGCGAGGGATAACTAGACCCCACTAGCGGTCTAGTGGTAATGTTTGGTGATATTACTTGGTAATTCACAAGACATTACTTAGTAATTTCTGATAAGTAGTAGCAACTGACCGCTAGAGGGGTCTAGTTATCCCTCCCTTACACTAGTTATTGGTATTCTATCAAAACATAACAACTTGTTGAATGAAACGATTTTAGCTTGCTGTAAGAAAAGTTATATTGCCCCGATCTCCCATAATGCTCACTGGTCACCCATAATTTCTATTATGCTCTGAGATCCACAGAAGCGTCTTCGCTTATTTTATCGCCCCTCCCCCCTCATACCTATTTGTTCAACATTCGTGAGGCTTTAGCTATGTGAGACTTTGGGTATGTGAATATCCTCTCTAAATGCTTTTATTTTTACTGTAACAAACAAGTGCATTAAGAACTGATTTTGTGTGGGCAGTAACAGTGGGCGAGGAAACCTGGTCTTTGTGCGGTTGTTGCACCAATCTACCTACTACCTATACGGGCGGCGCGGCGTAAGACCGGTGACAGTCAGTGGTGTAGTCATTTATATTGCCGTGTTATAATTTCAGATAAAAATAATCGATTACTTCTCTTGCTTATGTTATATATTATCTTTTACATAATATCTATTAATTTTATTGAACTTAAACGCTACCTGGAATATACTAAATGCCAGTATTAATCAATGATATATCGAGTAGCATTTATAATGCATTAGACGAGAAACAAGCTATTTTTTAAAGAAGTTAGACAGAGAAGCTCTATCTCCGCTGATGCCATACTAGGGCAAGCGGACCGCCTAAAAATTAAATAGTGAGGAGGAGTGGTGACTATGATGCGTTCTCGTTTTCAATTCAGCACGCTATTGGTAGGTAAGCGATATGTAGTCTGTAACTGTCAGGTACCTTTAAAATTATGAAAAATATATATCTTCTTTGATACATACGTGATACAATATCGAAATTAAAAATACTTTTAAAAAATTGTATAACGGAATATATATATATATATATATATATATATATATATATATATATATATATATATATATATATATATATATATATATATATATATATATATATATATATATATATATATATATATATATATATATATATATATATATAAATATTTATTAAGAAGAAAATAGACTTTGTGCGATTTACTATAATCTTAAATCATATCTTAGGATAATACACATACTAGAAATTAGAATACAAAATTTCTTACGTATCATATATAGAAATATAGGAGTTGTTGATATTATAACTAAGTCTATCTGTAAATAATCATGTTGTATAATAGATGAACTATATTTGAGTTGTAATTATGTTATAAATCACTTAGCGTAGAGATTTCCCGTTAAAGTATTGTTCAAGACAATTTGGTAGGTATTAAATGAGATATTATCAGAAATGATTACGAATGCAAAATTATATATGTATAAAAAAGTTTGTAACATCGAAATATGAGACATAAAAACCCGAGCAAAAAACCCTCATTATATCGATAAAAGGAGCCGCCGACCCCGTTTTGTGGTAAAGTGGGGTCAACAATAATTCTTGAAATAGAGGTAATACAGTCATTCTCTAATTTAGTGTATTATTTTGACGGGTTCGGTGTTAAAATTGTTTAGTTATTAGTATTCTATCAAAACACAGTTTGTTGAATGAAAGCGCCTTTATAGTGACGAATTTAGCTTGCTGTAAGAAAAGTTATACTGCCCCGATCTCCCATTGCGGCAATAATGGGTATCCTTTGAAAATTTTTTATGCCCCATATTCCGATGTTACAAACGGTATATATCAACATATTATATCAGATATAGAAGGGATAATGATAGTATATACTAAATAAGAAGTAGTAATGTAAACTGTAGGTATAGTAGGTATAGTGTATAGTAGATATAGTGAAGGTGTAAAGATGCTAAACATAAATAAACTCAATAACTAAAGTGAGAAAGTGTGCATGCCATAGACGTTGGTATAGAAAATAGGACATGGCATAGACTTTATTCTAAAAATGAATGAAATGACTTTATTCTGAAAAGAGAGCAGGGAAACAAACAGGGTGGAAACCAAGCAAGAAAAATAATAATTGAGACAAAATAAGAAACGGATAGCAAATACAAAATTTTGAAGGAGTTTGCAGAGAATAATTGAGAGGAAAAAAGCAAAGGCCAGGGAAAATAAATAAGAAACGGAGATTGGAGATATAAATTTGGAAGCAGCTTGCAGAGAGAAATAAGGGGAGGATAATATTAAAGGAGTTATTGAGTTGCATGGAAGCCATATGGATGGGGCATGCTGAAATTTAATCAAAATTAGACAGAGAAAAGCAAAGTGTTAAAATAAAAGCGTTAAGAATCAACATTAGACAAAATTAAGGTACCTTATCATATAATTCGAATATATAATAAGGTACCTTATCATATAATTCGAATATATAATATAAAAGAACAATTTAAATAGAGCTCATAGATATAAGATTTTAGTGAAACCAATTCGGACTCAATACCCCAAAATTCTACAAATGTCAGAAATGTCAATAATTTTATATTAGGTTAAGTAACGGATCAAATTTCTTTATAATAGTTTATTTATTATCATTTTCTCTTATCCACCATATAACAACATTCTAATGTGATCATATACCTATATCTATAGCATCGTAATAATCGAATTTTGGTATAAATAAATGTGTTGAATTGATATATACTATCTTTTTTTATGTTGTGTATTGCAAGGTTTATTACAGCTTCTTTCTAGATCCTACTCCTGAGATAAGTATGTAGATATATACTGATTAACTGAACATAGGTGGAGCATAAGAGGTATAAAAAGGTATAAGGTATAAGGAGATATAAAATTTTCAATAATATCAATTAATAAAATTAAGTTCACTCTTTACACTTCACACTTTAAGTACAAAAAATAATAATGTGGTGCGATAATTTTGAACAGCAGTTTATATATATATATATATATATATATATATATATATATATATATATATATATATATATATATATATATATATATATATTTATATATATATATATATATATATATATATATATATATATATATATATATATATATATATATATATATATATATATATATATATATATATATATATATATATATAAACTGCTGTTCAAAATTATCGCACCACGTTAATATTTGCTAAAATTTGAGGTCTTATAACTTTTTTACTTTTAGTCCAATTTTGATAATTTTTTTAGGATACTGTAGATTAAACGACTAATTTCAACTTGCATATCCAGTCTTTTGTTAACTGAGGACGGTTTAGGTATTATACAGGGCTAACTAAAAGGTTGTTATATAACCCTAATTTTAAAACACTCTGTGGAATAATTTCGTAACTAAATTCTTTAAAAATACCAATTTTTGTTAAGAACCATTCCTTTCCTAAATTTTGTTTTTTGGTCCATGTCTTTAGATGCATTGGTTCAAAATTATCGCACCATACAGAAATCAATTGAAAAAACTTTCAGGGCGAGAAGAAACATTTTTTTTAATTAACAAGAAAACAAAGGAAAACAATGAAATAAAATTATGTGAGCTGATCACTAGTAGGTTGTGTTGCCACCTCTAGCTCGGATTACAGCCTGAATCCGCCGTGGCATACTTCTAATGAGGTTTTGAATGACGGGTTGAGGAATATTATCCCACTCATGAAGAGTAACCTGTTCCAGCTGTTGAAGGTTCTGTGGGGCTGGTAGACGTCGTCTCACTGCTCTCTTAATGATGTCCAATAGGTGTTCGATGTGATTTAAATCCGGGCTTAATGCTGGCCAGTTCAAAACATCAATATGGACTTCATTCAAGTACTCAACACAAATTCTTGCTACATGTGGTCTTGCATTATCTTGCATGAATATGAAATCAGGACCAATAAACGGAGCATTACATGCTCCTGGAGAATGTTCTCTACGTAGTATTCCGCATTCATTGCCCTTGCATGAATAGGGACTAACTCCGTACGGCCATCGAAAGAAATACCCGCCCAAAACATTTTGGAGCCACGACCAAAGGGTTCGTTTAGAACGAAATTGAAGGCAGCTTCCCTTTCCCCTTGTCTTCTATACACACGTTACCGCCCATCACAAGATTTTAGGTTTATTTTTGTTTCATCGGAGAATAGGACTTTCCTTCAGTCATCGATAGTCCAATTTTCATGTGCTCGTGCAAATCGTACACGAGCTACCTTCTGAGCCCTAGTAAGTTATTATGCCTTTATGGGCCTTCTACTGATCAAACCTGCCTCCCGTAGTCTTCTCCTTACAGTAAGAGCAGAAACTTGAACATTTCTAACCATCTCAAGTTCACTCTTCAATTGCGAACTTGTTACTGTCCGATTTCTTAAAGCATTTTGGCGGAGAAAATGGCCATCCCTAACATTCGTCGCCCTTTTTCTACCCTGCCCATGTCTCCTGGAGTAAGAACCAGTTGCCCTGTGGCGTTCTAACATTCGACTTATTGCCGAATGGTTAACACCCAGCATTCGAGAGACATATCGCATACTTCTACCCTCTTCAACCAAAGTTTGCGCTCTTACACATTCCAATGCTGTCAAATGTCTCACACGATTCATTATTTTAAATTGCTGAATATTCCTCAACACCGTATTGTTTTTAGAAATGTCAAAATGAGATTGCATACACCCAAGCATTGGTTATTGGTTGACATACGCCGCCTATGTTTTACATGTCACTTGTAACAGCAGAGTAAATTAACAGTAAACTGTTAATTTACTCTGCAAAATTCATTTTGCTCTTAAAAATGAACCAATGTATCTAAAGACATGGACCAAAAAACAAAATGTAGGAAAGGAATGGTTCTTAAGAAAAATTGGTAGTTTTAAAGAATTTGGTTACGAAATTATTCCGCAGAGTGTTTTAAAATTAGGGTTATATAACAACCTTTTAGTTAGCCCTGTATAATACCTAAACCGTCCTCAGTTAACAAAAGACTGGATATGCAAGTTGAAATTAGTCGTTTTATCTACAGTATTCTAAAAATTATCAAAATTGGACTAAAAGTAAAAAAATTATGAGACCTCAAATTTTAGCAAATATTAACGTGGTGCGATAATTTTGAACAGCAGTTTATATATATATATATATATATATATATATATATATATATATATATATATATATATATATATGTTTGTTTTGAGGTTTATATAATCAAGAAATGTGTAAAAAACTACGATTATTTGAGTATTCACCGCATATTTTCAATACGCACCAGTGTATTATATAGACCTCTGAGAGTATTGGATTGGAGTGTTTTACAAGTTTAAGCCATTTTCCCACGAGAATATTGATTTCCACATTTCCTATTAAACTCTCTCCAACGAAAAACACGCTTTAAGAAGAGACGCAATCTCCCAAAGGGTGCTGGGTACTTGTTTGCGATACTTACAGCATCCGAGGTAGCACATAATCATGCTATCAGGAATCTAACTTATGAACTTTAGATTGTCTGCCACGTAGATGTAATCTGATGGGGCCCACGCTATCGGCATTTACTTAGAATGGTTATTTCATTGTTCTACTGTCTTGGATCTACAATATACCCAATAAATTGTAAAAGGTTTCTTTATAATTAATTTCACTTAGGTACTTATAAAAAACGATTTACCTAGCTATGCATTTATGTAATAATTTTCGTGTATTTTAGAAAAACTTAGTTTTCGTTCGTTAGTAATTTGTAAATTTCAAAAAATATATAACTGAGTCTATTTTCGATATCAAGTATATACAGTATAATTTCCAGCAAATGAATTCATCTATGTACAAATTGCAAGTTTCATATTTTTCACTCCACCCTAAAACCTTTTCATCTGAATGTGTGTTATCTTCTTAATATACAAAATTCTCGTGTCACGGTGTTTGTAATTAAACTCCTTCGAAATGGCTTTACCGCTTTTCGTGAAATTTCGTGTGCATATCGGTTAGGTCTGCGAATCGGACAACATCTATTTTTCATCCCCCTAAATGTTAAGGGTGGTCCACTCCTATTTTTTTTTATTTTTTAGACAAAATTTTTTGTTTTTATTTTTTTATGATACAGCATAAAAGAATACATACAACTCCAAATTTTCACCCCTCTACAATCAACCCCTATTTTTTATTTGTTAATTAAAAACTTTAATTTTTTTGGCAAGATTTTTTTTTTATTTTCATGACAAAAAAAAGAAAGAATAAAAAATCCCTTATACGATCAACCTCTATTTTTCCATCGCGATTTTAATTTTTTTTATTCTATTCACAGATCCGCAATATGGCAATCGAATATAATAATTGTAGTACGATAAATTCTTATTCAGAGTTTATAATTTCAATTTCCTTTAAGTATGATTTTTTTCTCAATTCAATTTGATCTCCCGCCCTCGCCGGTCGATAACTGATCAACTATCAATCGATCAGTTATCCCCGCCAGGTGTCTGCCGTTGTCACCACTCATCCAGTGAGGATGAGTGGTGACGAAGCCGGTCTCCTGTCTTACTCACTATACATTTTTCAGCCATTTGTGTTGCAATCGTAGCAGTTTACGTATTATTTTAATTTGTCTGTGCAACTCTCATGTTAATTTTACTCTCATCGTAAATTTATCATTAATTTCCAGTACAATAATTATTTATTCACAATTTATTAATAACTGATAAAGATAGTATTAACTCTCAGTTAATTAAGTGATCTGTAAATAAACACGTGTTGTAAGCTCCCGCCAACAACGGCCATTACCGTACCTGTATATATTGTACTTAACATTTTTTGGAAATAGTTTTAAATCAAAACGAAAACGTGTATGTGTTTAATAAATATACGTGTTTTATTATTGTGAAAGGTAAGTCAAATAATAAGCAAATTAATACAATATTAAGTCACTGTTTTTCACCAATACACTGATACTTTCACTGACACTGACACTGACAGCAATACTTTCTATCAGTTTAAATATTTTAACTTCATTTATTTATATGTTCTATGTACAGTCAGCAATGCCAAAAAGACGCAAAGGGGTCAATTTGAGTCGTCGAACGATCAATTCTAGAGCCGTGCGAGATATAAGAGCACGAAGATCAGGCGAACAAATCCAAGAAAACAATGCAGATATGCGTGTGAGCATGGCGCAGTTACGTGAATCACAATCGCAAGAGGCACGAGATGAACGAAATCAACAAAGACAACTAGAACGAAGAGAAACGCGCAGATACATAGTCGACAGACGTAGAGGAAATGGGCCAACAAGTTCATCGAGCATTTACATCAGATTTATTTCTTCGACTAGCATTCCAGTAAGAGCCTGATGTTGAATATTCTGCTCATTCCAAAGTGGTTATTGGTACTTTGGAAAAGGAATGCCCGCATTGTCATGCACTTAAATTTAAAAATGAGCCAGTTGGGATACGTTGCTCATCAGGAAAAGTACAACTAACCGAAATTGAAACACCATCTGAACCATTGCACGGTTACTTATCGGTACAGATCCAAATTCTAGCCTCTTCCTGAAGTCAATTCATGTTTCCAAATGACATCGTTTGGAGCAACAGAAATAGTTAACAATATTGCTGCAAACGGTCAACAATTTTATTCCACTTTCAAAATCAAACGCCAAGTTTACCACAAAGTGGGCTCTTTGCAATAAAGCATACTTTCATTGTTTACAACGCCTTCGATTATAAGTACATCCCCGCACACTTATAGTAGATAGTTATTTTTTTTGAACTAAACAACTTTGAACTTTGAACTTTGACATGGCAAAATAACGTTTGCCGGGTCAGCTAGTGTATATATATATATATATATATATATATATATATATATATATATATATATATATATATATATATATATATATATAATAAAAGTAGGACCGTCCCTAATTGGGAACCTTGTAGGACGCCAGGACGCCCGATTGAAACGGTTTAATTTCAGATATAGAATTTGATATTAGATTATCAGTTTGGTATTTCAGGGAAATATATTGTTACATATTGATAACGATCTGTCAGAATTTCTTATATATATTAATTAATTTATCAGGCAGAATAAAAATCGCGAATATCATTTCCCAGAAAAAAGTTTCGGACGAAAGTTTTACAGTTTGAAGGGAGACATTCGATGCTACTAATACTTTTGACCTTGGGGTGGATGGTTCAAGGTCATTAAAATGCAGTTGTGTTGTTTTAAAACGTAACCCCTATTTTTCATATCGGCAATCGATTTTACGTCAAAAAGCATGAAACTTTTTTTTTAAAACGTAATTGTTGACTTATTTGGCTTCCATAATTAAAATTTTCAAATTTTGTAAATTTTTCCCCGGCTAATGATGAGTTTCTGAGAAAAATTTCAAGAGACGAAAAGTTATTAGAATTTTGCGTATCTACACGAATTTTTGCATAATTTTCTGGTTTTTTTAAAATTATAAAAAAAATATAAAAAAATCATGTTCATATCGTATTTCAAATTATAGTGTTCAAATCGTAGCTCAAATCATAGTGTTACATATCGTTGGAAAGGTAATTTCATGCTTTATTAATGTAGTCTCCCTTAATATAGAATCCGATAGATGCCGTTATTTCAAAAGAATGTTATTTTATAGATTTTTCTCAAAAAAATTAAGTACAATCCTTTACATAAATGAAATCAGCTCAAAAGTTTGAGAAGTATAGCGCCAATAAATCATTCCAATAAATCATTGTATTATTTAAGCAACACTTAAAATTCAGCCTATTTAATGATTTACTGGCCCTATTTATCCAACTCATATTTTTCACGTTTTCTTAAAAAAGTTAAGTAGCGCGATAAAACTTTTTATTTCTTACTCTGGAGAGCATAAAAATATCCACATTTTGACGTGAAAAATCAATCCTGCTTACTGCTGACTGACTGACGTTCTTACCTTCATATTTCGAATTGAACATTTCAAACTTCTTTATGTGTAAAGTGACAACATTATTTACTGTCACCTTATTATTAGCGCAGCTGTTCTCTCCTCGAACGCTTTAACTGGATTCTGTG
>CAXKVY010012817.1:0-21431 GCA_964058915.1 Tetropium fuscum | reverse complement strand
CGAAATGGCAAAAGAAAGCGGTTTGCGCCTTTGAGTTTTTTACAAAATTCAAGGCCGAGACTTTTATATCTCGCTTAGAAATGGGCGTTTCCATAAGAAAGCGTCTATTTTGGCCCACCCGGTACATATTATTAAATTCTAGCATATTTAAACCAAATATACCCTAAATAAAACGTAAATCACGAAGTGGTGTTAGGAAACATTTATGTGATTAAGTTAAATACATTAAACGTTTTCTTCACGTATTTCTATATTCAGCACAAATTATCGATATATTTGAATCAAACCGTCAAATATTTAAACGAATTATGCCACAAAAATATTAGAAATATTCAAGTTATTTACTGAAACATTTGGATGGTTGGTTTGACAATGTGCGGTGGTTGCCTGAAATGTCTTTTTATTTAGCGGAAGACATCAAAATAATTGAGATAATTATTTTTGTATTTTCTAGTGATTATTTTGTGTAGTTGGCTCAATTATGTAAATGATTGGCTTATATCAAACATATATTTACTTGGTTCATATATATTTTTATTTAACACAATCATTTCTTTTTTGTGTGTAGGCAACAAAGAAAAAATTCATTACGTCACCTCTCCTGGATGAGAGGCCCTTTAATTAAGGTGATGTAATTAAAGAGGAGAGGTGTTACAATACATTAGCATTGCATCCATTTGTTATATGCGAGCCCCCTTAATTTATATTATTCAGTATTTAGTTATTTGTTATAGCGGGAACAGAAATACATCATCTGTGAAAATTTCAACTGTCTAACTATCACGGTTCATGAGATACAGCCTGGTGACAGACGGATAGACGGACAGCGGAGTCTTAGTAATAGGACCCCGTTTTACACTTTGGTACGGAACCCTGAAAAACGCATGGTTCTTCGCAAAAATTGCTATTTTGAAGAAATTGGTTATGAAATTATTCCACAGGGTGTTTTAGAATTAGGGTTCTACAACAACATTTTAATCAACCCTGTATAATGACTAAAATGCAAGTATATAACAAAATACTTATTATGCAAGTTGAAATTGAAAGTACTGAATATGTTCTGAATATGAAGTTGAAAAAATTATGAAAAATGAACGTAAAATAAAAAAGTTATGGCACCTTAAATTTAACCAAATATTAATTTGTTCCGTTTTTTTGCCCCTGAGTGTACATCTCCACGAGAAGTTATCGCTATACTAGCCAATCTATGACCCAAGGTTCTTCAAGACGAGAAGCACCCAACAATCGACTCTGTAGTCTGCTACGAAAAAGCCAACAATTTTCCAATCAAAATTCCGCTAATGCAATATCAGCACCTATCGACCTAGAGCTCACCGAGCCTCTATCACCCCTAGCGGGCAATGAATACACTCGTTTATCTTCAGTCTAAATGCCAAACTGAACTTGGTCCACCCATCCACGTTCCCTTGCTGTCAGCCTTGCTCTCCCTCGCAAACTAAGGGACCCCATACAAGCGACAATCGCAACCACTGTTGCTGCATTTCCAAAATTCAAATGCGGAGCCCCATCAGCACACTACGATGCCCATTCGTTGCTGAATTTCCACAGGACGACTAGGGACCCTATCCAAGGGTACTAAACTGAAAAGGATTGCTTACTTTCTCGAATCTGTCAGTCGCGCGGCACGTATTTTTTACCGTTTTCAACGTATTATGTATTCAACGTTAAATAACGGAAAACCAATGCATTTTTCGGGAACTTTTTTTGTAGCTCTTTTAGAGACCTTAAAACCGTTTTACAGGTAATTTCAAGGGCTACAAGATATAATATATATTTTAACAAGCCCAAACTCTTGTATTCAAAAGGTAAAGGGTTGAAGGGCTCGGGAGGAGTGATCTGCGCACTATAATGCAAACTTGGAGATGTAAGTAACAGTTACATCTTCGTTAACTTTTTACTATTTTACTACAGCAATTAAAAAAATAAAAAAATCGTTAAGAAAAAACCTACATTTTTGTACTATATCATATTTTACGTACCTTAATTAGTTTTAGAGTTATTTTGAAAATAAGGATTTTTTTTAATAAAATTTGAAAAAAACGTTTTTTATTTTCATCACATTTTTTTTTGAAAAATACGCACTCTAACATGGCCAAATTTTTGGATTACGTGAGTAATAGCAGTTTGTAACGGGATAACGGTCAATATCAATTCTCAATTTTTTTCTCAAAAATTTGAGATATGAAATATATGATACATTTGATGATGATACTTTTCTCCTATTGCATCTTTAGTATTGAAATTTTTTTGAGACATTTAAAACTACTTTTTGCATCTTTTCACCTATCGGAGACCTTATTGCACTTCCAGAGGTAACGTCAACTTTTTATTTTTAAATGGGACAACCCGTATATTTTTTGATACGCGGATAGAGATTTTTTATGCGAATACAACTGTCTCTAAAAGCTTTCTGCGACGAAAATTAATATAAGATTTTTAGCAGTTTGAAATAAAATCGAACAATAAAACAACTCGAACAATAAAATTAAAATGATTTGCTCAAGGTAGCCGTGATCAAATGAAATATTTGACGTTTGAGGCTGTTCATTGTTCATGTCAAAAAGCGTTATCAGTTAAATTTGCGCAAAGTTGATATTAAGTGTCTACAATAATTAAGTAGGTATTGCTAGCAATGGAAAATGTGCATTTGACGGAGATGGTTGTGCTTTATTACGCTTGCAATAAATATGGCGCAGAAGCTCGTCGAAGGTACGCCCAAAAATATACCGGCAGGGAAACCCTATCAAGATGGAAATGTTACAGGCTCGAAAGGAGATTTCGAAAAACTGGTTCAATTAAACGACATAAACAACCGGAACGTCAATTTAATCAGGAAGCTGAATGAAGTGTCCTGTTGAGGATGCAATGGAAGACACTAATCAGTCGCTGTGTGAAAGATCACAAAATTTGAATTTGTCAGCTACTACAGTTTTCAAAATTATGAAAAAACATAATCTAAAAACATATAAAACCAATTTGGTGCATGGCTTGCATGGAAACGATCCAGAGCGTCGATTAAACTTTTGCCATTACTTTATGGAAAGGAAAGCACAAAATCCAGACTTCAAGAACAGAGTACTTTACTCGGATGAATGCATATTTGGAAACAATTACCTTTTCAATCGAAATAGAATTATTATTGGTCGATTAATAATCCGCACATTATAAGAGAAACAAATTTTCAAGTAAGATTTAAAACAAACGTCTGGTGCGGAATTTTAAAGGATCGAATTATTGGACCAGTCTTTTTGGGCGAATACTTGAACGCTGTTATACAATCGACTGTTGCGAGAAGATCTTGAAACGACCGATTTGAAGAATGCATGGGTACTAATGGGCCAATTAGATATCCTGCAAAATCGCCAGATCTAAATCCGTGCGATTATTTTTTGTAGCCGTATCTGAAAGATAAAATTTTCGTTGCACCTTCAGAAAACTTGGAAGATTTAGAAAACAGCATTAGAAACGAGATAGCTGATATTCCACGGGATACCTACTATTCTCAGAGTAACTAATATCGAGATCAAAAGATCTTCATCCTGCATTGAGCATCAAGGTACCCAATTTGAACCTAATTTGTAAAGAATATTAAACAATATTTTAGTTTATAAAGGAATTATTTAACCTTAATTAATTAATTAAAATTAATTAAACCTTATTTGTAAAGAATAACAAACAATATTTTAGTTTATAAATACATTATTCTTAAACTTCTGAGTCGCTCTTATAAAGTATTGTGTTTGCTTCTACTTTTTTCTTTCAGTACGGGGATGTCAAAATATACAGGGTGTCCCATTTAAAAATCAAAAGTTGGCGTTACTTCCGCAAGTACAATCAAGTTTCCGATAGGTGAAAAGATGCAGAAAGTAGTTTTAAATGTCTCATAAAAATTTCAAAAGCAAAGATGTGACAGGAAAAAGTTACGGCCTGGTGCGGTTTTGCAAAACTACACTGTATATATATATATATATATATATATATATATATATATATATATATATATATATATATATATATATATATATATATATATATATATATATATATATATTTTGTGAAAAGTAATCTTGGGTTTGTAGCATTTCATTACATAGAAATAAGCTACAATAATGAAATGCTACAAACCCAAGATTACTTTTCACAAAATAAATATGAATAGCAAAGAATTTCAAAGCTAATATATATATATATATATATATATATATATATATATATATATATATATATATATATATATATATATATATATATATATATATGAAATGCTACAAACCCAAGATTACTTTTCACAAAATAAATATGAATAGCAAAGAATTTCAAAGCTAATATATATATATATATATATATATATATATATATATATATATATATATATATATATATATATATATATATATATATATAATGAAATGCTACAAACCCAAGATTACTTTTCACAAAATAAATATGAATAGCAAAGAATTTCAAAGCTAATATATATATATATATATATATATATATATATATATATATATATATATATATATATATATATATATATATATATATATATATATATATATATATATATATATATATATATATATATATATATATATATATATATATATGATATATACACTCCCCGGCACAAAATTCCGTCACCCTAAAATTTTGCCCAATTTTGATGTTTTATAACTTTTTTATTTTTCATCTGATTTTCATAAATTTTTTACCAGTCTGTAGATCAGTTCATTGTGTGTCTTTTTAATTATTGTAATAAGTCATATTTTTCGTCCAGGCAATATTATACAGGGGTAAATCAAAGTGTTGTTTTTTGTCGTAAACTCAAAACACCCTGTGGAAAAATTGAGGCGAATAATTTTGTTTACAAACTGTTTGCTGCCATCTTAGACGTATTGTAAACATTTTGTTTTTTGATTCATCCCATTATCTCATTTCTTCTGCGAGCAGCAAAATTTTAAATGAAACGCTGTTAATTTTATCATTTTTAATTAAAAAACATCGACGTTGGCTAAATACGCGGTTATTGTGACAGAATATTTGACAGTACAGTTAATTTAGTGTGTTGTCATCATGGTAACTACAGCAGACGTAGGTAGAATTGTTGCCTTAATAGAGGATGGCCGCAATAAGAGTTATGTCTCCCGTACTCTGGGAATTGCGCGGTCTACAGTTTGTGATGTTTGGAATAGGTATCTACAGACGGGAAACTTTATTAGGCGGCAAGGCTCTGGCAGAAGGAGAATGACCACTCAAGCTGATGATCACTTTGTCATTATGAGTTCTTTAAGAGATCGAAGAGCTACTGCTGTGTATCTAAAAAATGACTTGCAAATGGTACGTCGAGTAAGTGTAAGTGAAAGAACGATACGTAGAAGATTGTTAGAAGCAGGATTGCATTCACGAAGGCCAGCAGTATGTCCAAAATTGCTTCCTCGGCATCGACAACACCGACTGAGATTTGCAAGAGCGCATGCTGACTGGACTGTAGAACAGTGGGGAAACGTACTATTCACAGATGAATCCAGGGTTTGTTTAAGGTCGCCGGATGGTCGTGAACGGGTATACAGACGTAGAAATGAAAGATATGCAGACTGCACCATATCTGAGCGACTGCAATATTACGGTGGTTCAGTCATGGTTTGGGCGGGTATTTCTACCGATGCACGTACTGACCTTGTATTTGTTGAAAATGGAGCACTAACCGCCCACCGTTACATTGAGGAAATCCTCCAAGAAATTGTTGTTCCATTTGCTCCTTTCATTGGGAACCAATTTACATTAATGCATGATAATGCTAGACCTCACGTTGCACGGGTAGTGAGCGAATATCTGGATGAGGTTGGACTTCCAAAATTGGACTGGCCCGCATGTAGCCCGGATCTCAACCCAATCGAACATCTTTGGGATGTTCTTAAAAGAGCACTCCGTCGCCGTCCTGTGCAACCACTAACCTTGCAAGACTTACGGCTGGCGCTGACAGAAGAATATCAGGCTATTCCTAAATTTTAGGGTGACGGAATTTTGTGCCGGGGAGTGTATATATATATATATATATATATATATATATATATATATATATATATATATATATATATATATATATATATATATATGTATATATATATATATATATATATTATATATATATATATATATATATATATATATATATATATATATATATATATATATATATATATATATATATATATATATATATATATATATATATATATATACAGTGTGGTTTTCCAAAACCGCACCAGGCCGTAACTTTTTCCTGTCACATCTTTGGTTTTGAAATTTTTATGAGACATTTAAAACTACTTTCTGCATCTTTACACCTTCGAATTACCTGTTTGCCTTTGAGCAACTTTCAAAGTAAATCCCTCTAATAAAACTGGCTCGCTAGTTCCCTTAGAGTTAGCCGCATAGACAACCATCTTCAGTACTTTTCCCGAATCGAGACCGCTTACAATAAATAATGGGAACTTTGCAGATACGTTAGCCTGAAGGACAGCTGTCTTCCAGTCATATACTTCGAACAGAAAAAATTGGGGTTGTCCTCCTGCAACAAAACAAAACGATATTCATATACTTTATTAAATGTAATTCTGTGACATACATATTACGTAAAAGCATTCAAATTATAGGCGGATGAAGAACGTCTAATCTATGTTTTCAATATACATGTATTACTATTCAAAATAAACTTTAAAAATACGTACAAATTAAAATAGGTACAAAACGTTTAAAACATGTTTCCAAAATATGTTTAAGAACGATATAAATGATAATAAATGTTATTAATTCATTTGAAAAAATCCAATTCATAAACGAAAAAAAAGTCTAAAAGTAATTTCCAAAATACGTTTAATATTGATAAAAACTAGATGCCTATATTTGATTTATATTTAACAAAAAATTTACGTCGATTAAAAGGACATTTGTCTTGATATTAAACATTTATTAATTCCGTATATCAACATATCGTTTCCGTTTTCCATACATATTTATTAATTCCGTATATCAAATAAAATATGTTTATCCACAATCACATTATAATTGGAGTTTTATCGACACTTTCCACCAACTTCACAAATTTTTACAAATGAAATCGATGAACAATCGAAACTAAATAGCAATCATTCAACACCTTTTTTAATAATTTCCTAACATTTTTTAATAATTTCAATAATTTTTGATGTTAAAGCCGCTGTCAGAGAGATATGTCAAATATTTTTCGATTAAATCTGATTATAAATGACCGTGATTGTGGATAAAACGTCGTGGATCGTTTGTGTTTTAGTGGCGTTTAATCTACTCAAGAAAATAAAATATTAGAAAAAAAATTAAAATATTAGAAAATAAACTTTCTTGCGTGGATATAACGCTATCTAAAACACTTATACAATAAATAACTATTATTATACTTTTGTGTTACTTGGGTCCTTATTAGAATCATAAAATAACTTACCATCAAATCCCTCAGCGCACTCTACTTCCAAGGAGCTATTTGTCATATTGACAATTGAGCAATTGTAAGGTGGATCTGGTTTGCCTGCTGCAATTATATGAAAAATGCATGGCTGGTATTGTTGCCCAACCATATTGTTTGCCCAACACATGACTGTTCCATAATCTAGTTCAGACACAGGAGTGTATGTAAGAGTTGAGGAGAAGTGATGTAGGCCTGACGTGTAACGAGAAGTGGGAACGTCAATTGTCTTAGCCGAGTTATTGAAAGACCACTTAAAGCTATCTGGTGGCGGATAAGATTCAACCTCACAAAGGACCTCAGCGTTTTCGTGTCTAGCCACGCCGTAAACCATCTTTTGTTCTATACTACATATTGGTTTGTCTAAAACAAAGAAAGAATATCTTAGAACCTATTCGAATACCTACCTCGAACCTATTCATATACTGGGTTCCCCATAATAGACTACCCATTTTATATTATTAATAAATTCCCTATGAGATAACTAAATAGGTTGTTCTCTGTGGGATTACCTTCTGTAATCTTTGGGATTTAAGTAAATTATTAATCAAGTAGGCTCCTGTCGCAAATAAATTTTAATTTAATATTTTCGTGGAACGTCATTTTTCTACGAGAAGTTTGTTAGTTTTCATCAATAATTATTGAACTTTCATGGATTACTCAGTCCAACAACGTGTGTATTGTGTAGAAACTTACATAAGAAGCAATTCGATAGAAGAAGTTAGGCGTGCATTCCGGCGTCAGTTTAATATCAACAATAGGGGTCACGCGCCAAATCGTTAGGTTATGGGTTCGTCATTGGCGTGAAAATGGTTTTGTAAAAAATTTGAAGAAGCCTGGACGTCGAAGAACAGTTCGTATACCAGAAAATATTGAACGAGTTAGAATTGCGTTTACGAGAAGTCCTGTAAGGTCTGCTAATCATCCCTATAAATACCAAATGGCACAGCACCTTAGCAATCAAGATAAAGAAGCAAGGTTAGCATTTTGTCAAGGATTTTTGGATTTACATCAAGGAGCAATTCACACCTAATGACCGACGAAGCAAATTTTTATTTGAACGGCATGGTCAATAAACAAAATTTTAGAACTGGTCAAATGAAAATCCTCGTGAAATCTTTACACAGAACCTCCATAATCCAAAAGTTGTTGTGAGGTGTGGAGGATCTTTTGGTATTATTGGCCCTTATTTTTTTGAGGATCAAAATAACCGCGCTGTAACAGTAACATCCGAGCGCTACGTTAGTATGCTAGAGACATTTCTCATTCCAGAATTAAATAGACGGGGATTACTAAACAATGCCATACTATTCCAGCAAGATGGGGCAACAGCTCATACCGCCAGAAACTCAATGAGGATCCTGCGAGAAATGTTTAATGGCCGACTCATTTCTCGTTTCGGAGATTTGCCTTGGCCCTCGAGGTACCCCGACTTAACGGCACCCGTTTTTTTCCTGTGGGTATATTTAAAAGCCAAAGTCTTTGCGAGTCGTCTAGGTATAATCGAGGAACTGAAAGTCAAAATTCGTGAAGAAGTTGAAGGAATAGACGAAGGTTTGCTGCACCGTGTAATGAACCACTTTTTATCCAATATTAAAAAATGTGTTGAAGTTGGTGAGGGTCATTTAGAAGACGTTATTTTTAAAAGTTAGAATTAAATTAGCCAAATATTTATAAGTTATCATAAATCCCAAAGAGTTAGCTGTAATTTAGTAAAATAAAAAGTTTGTTTTATTAACTAAAAAATTTTTAACTGAAATATTAAAATGGGTAGTCTATTATGGGGAACCCAGTATTATATACGGGGTGAGTTACAAATCTGAGATATGTATTTGAATTTTTGTCATCTGTACTAATATTATAAAGAGGAAATATATGGTTGTTTGTTTGTTTGTTTGCATTGAAGAGGCTCCGAAATTACTGGACCGATTTGAAAAATTCCCTCACCGTTGGGAAGTTACACCATCCCCAGGTGACATAGGCTATATTATATTTTCAAAAAAGTCGGGATTCTTACTAAAACTCATATAATGTAACCCAAGGTGTAAAAAAAATTACCTAAAAAATTCCTAACATCGCATGCGTTACGAAAACTATTGATGATAGAACAAAATAATGTACTACGACTTTGCAGAACACATAATTATCTACAAAAAGTGTCGCGATAGCATAATGTCTAACTATTATAGTTATGTATTGTGACACAACTATAATGTGTCACTTTTGTGTTAAAAATTTAATTGAAATTCCGCCGCTAGAAAAGGCTCTTTATTTGTACCTTGATATTAATAATTATCAAAATAAATTACTTCATATTCACGACTGCTTCAATACCTTTATATGACTTTCTGAATTATTCAATTCGGACATTCCATTCGAAAGATATCACGAGTTCAAAAATGTAAGTTCTCGAAAAAAGTCGCGTGTTCGCCGTTCACCCCGCTCGGCTAGCCATAATATGCGAGGTAGGCGTCGCTGGGTTACGAGAGGGAAGTCAATGTCAGTCAGCGCCAGGTGGCACTGGAAAGACGTTTCTTACAAATTTGATACTTGTTAAGATAAGACAATCAGGGAAGATAGCGATAGCAGTTGCTTCGTCCGGAATTGCTGCAACTCTCTTAAAGTATGGAAAAACTGCTCATTCTACTTTTAAACTTCCGCTATCTGTCAATCTTGAGCAACAATCTATATGTTCTATCCGCAAAAATGGGCCTCCAAATTACTACAAGACGCCTCACTGATTATGTGGGATGAATGCACCATGAGTCATAGAGCACATATAGAGGCCGGGGACAAAACCTTAAAAGATCTTGGAAACCCCGCTGCTCTCATGGGCGGGATTACTTTTGTACTTGCTGGAGATTGCCGACAGACTCTTCTCGTCATTAACGCGAGCAGATATCATCAAAGCATGCTTGAAATCGTCACCCTTATGGAGTTCGATTGAAAATTTAAAATTACGGACGAATATGAGAGCTCATCTTCATGGAATCACACATAGTGATATCCCACAACAACTGCTAAAACTTGGGGAAGGAATTTTTCCAAATCCAAATTTAAGCAGAAATTGTGACATCTTTCTGAAGTCACTAGGCCAAATAGTCCATAATTTAGAAATTTTAATAGATGCAGTATACCCTGACATCGAGAATTTGCACGAAAAGAACTTTCATTGGTTGTGTTCTAGGGCAATAGTGTAACCTAGAAATGATAATGTCAACGAAATAAACAATATAAGTATTCAAAAAGTCACCGGCCAAATAAAAAATTACAAATCGATCGACACCGTGACTAATATCGAAGAGGCAGTCCATCATTCACAGGAATTTTTAAATTCACTAAACCCCTCTGGACTGCCACCACATGAATTGACGTTAAAAATTCCAAGGTTACACCTGGTGGAGAACTGAGACTGGCCCCGTAAATGTCACCAAATGTCCGCGGTATTATTTATGAGTCGGCATCGTTTAAACCTGCGAACATCAAACGTAGCTCGCTTACAGTTAGTCCCATGACAAAAATGTATACGACCATTTAAAAGAAAAAAACCGATAAGAGTGATTGTTTCTTAGATATAAACGAAAACCCAAAAAGTGGTACCTTTAACCACAAACCTCATCGAGCTAATCCCCCACTATCGGGGACTTTTGATATAAAATATGTCTACCCAAGTGTAAAGGAAACGTTGGCAAAAACGTAAAAATTACCAACTCTAGGAATTTTACCCACCGATCGCCATATTTTTGTCTAATTTAACTGGGGTAATGCCATATTGCATTTGTTTAGAAAAATCTAATTAATTATTACGAAAATACTGCGTTTGCTTTCAATGCCCATGAGCTCGAAGTTAGTCTACGAATGGTGAAGGGATCGATGAATGTATCACGTATTATCTGTTATTTTCAGACATAATCTAATAATAAATATAAGAAATATATTTATAGAGCTTACACATAATTTTGAGATTAACGGTGTTGCTCTCTCCATCCCCTTCTACGTTGGAGGCCACACAGGAGTAATTTCCTGCTTGATTTCGGGTTACACCTTGTAGTGCTAATGCTGTTGTACTTACTATTACACCTCCCTTTTGATTTGCCTGCATTACTTGATCCTAAACGGTAACAAAATTAATTTAGTAAAAATAGTAAATAATTAACTTATACAATAAATGTATTTTAATATTGTATTGTATAACACTCGGAGTAGTTTCCACAAACACTTTCACTTCGCTCGACTCGCGTTTCGCCAACCAAGTTGGCATCATCCGGAGACGATTAAAACTAATCTTAAACTAAAAATCTACCCTATTTATACTATTTGTGGTGAAATCATTAGTCACGCTTCAATGATCAGTTGCAAAGCAACGCGTAAAGCGGGCTATACGGTATAGGTCCATTGTCGCTATTCATACTGTTTTTACATTTTACAATTTCTATGCTCTCAAATGCATCCAACTGTCTATTATTGGTCACATTTCTGACTAATCTTAAATTACTAATATCTATTCTATGATTGTTGTCAAAAGCATGTTGTGCAACACTAGACTTATCCGTTCTTCCATATTTTAGATGCGCCATATGCTCTTTAAATCTGGTGTTAATTGATCGTCTCGTTTGTCATCGCGAAATTTATTTAAAAAATGTCCTCACAAAATAAAAAATTTAAAAGATTGACTACTAATGTACCAAAAAATGTTCCTCGGAAGGTCGTTAACATTGTGGAAAATCACTAGTCGCACTCTTCTGATAAAGAAGAACTTGACCTTCTAAACAAGGGTTTAAACTTTGCTGTAGCCCATTCTGATGTGATCTTGGATGATGTCGTGGCAGGGATTGAAAGTTCAATTCAATATATGCCTGATTCATCCAAGGATCTCGTCAGAGTGGCTTGCAGGATTCAAATTTCTAAAAATATAATTAATAACGTAGACAATAGCAAGTCATGCTCAAAGAGTCAAAAAAAGATTATCAAAAGGTTGCGCGAGAAAGACTGTTTTTATTTAAAAGCAGATAAAGGTAATAAGGTTGTTATTTTAGAAAAACAGGACTATTATGAACGGGTAAACAACCTAATTACTAATGGTCCTTATAACTTACTAGAAACCCTTTACCAAGAATGACCACTGAAATAAAAAATGTCCTCAAATCATGTAACAACCTTATTACTCCACCTGTTAAGAACACGTTACATGTATCTAACGCTACCTTACCTATTGTCTACCAAAAATTCATAAGCCAGGGAAGTCGGTGCGTCCAATAGTATCGTCTATTGGATCTCCGACTTATCACTTATCAAAATGGTTGACTAAGGAATTTGAAAGTTTGCCCATTGCACAGCCTAGTTTTTCAGTTAAAAATTCGAATGATTTAATTGATAAGGTCAAGAATATTCAATTGCAAGAGAGTGAAATTTTGATTTCCCTTGATGTTTGTTCATTATTTCCGAGTGTACCAATTCCACAGACCTTGGACTATCATGAGGATTTACTCGAATTAAACAACTATAGAAAAGAAGTAATAGAGGAATATATAAACCTCACAAAACTTTGTATGAAACAAAATTGCTTCCGTTTCAACGACAAGTTCTATGAACAACATGAAGGAACATCAATGGGTATCTGTTTATCGCCTTTCATTGCTGAATGCAAAAGAAGAATTCGAGTATTTTCCTAGGATTTGGCTGATATATGTGGAGGACATTTTTGCCGTGTTTGACACTAATATTGCGAATGTAGAAAACTTCATTTCCAAATTAAATAGTGGTTTCACTTCTGTAAAGTTTACATATGAACTAGGAAATAATGTAAAACTTTTTTAGAGGCATTAGTAATAGAATTAAATAATGTAAACCATTTTTAGAGGCATTAGTAATTAAAAATAGTGACAATAGGTTAGAATTTGATATATATAGAAAAGATACCAGTACGATCAGATATATCCCTAATGACTCTCACCACTGCTATCAACACCACAAAATGGCGAGTTTTAATTTTCTTGTCCATCGTATGTCTCATTACTCAGAGCTTCCCTCTCAGTAATGAGACATAGCTGTGAGTAAAAGACATAGCTGTGAGTAATGGTTATCCTAGAGACATAGTTGAAAAACTAATTAAGAGGCGTAAATTTAAGACACACTTCGTAATTCTACCACCTTTCAAAAGGATATAGAGACTCCAAAATATGTATCCATCCCGTACGAACCCCGGTTTACTCGTGGTTTGAGTAAGGTCTTCAAAAACGTGGGTATAACCGCGATTCATTCGTCGAGTACCTAATAAATTACAACAACTCTTAGATAATCCAAAGTATAAAATTGTTCCAAATGAAAGGTCCGGGATTTACGAAATTAGTTGTAATGATTGTGATCAAAAATATGTTGGAGAAACTAGACGATCAATTAACACCAGATTTTAGGAGCATACGGCTCATCTAAAATATGGAAGAACAGATAAATCTAGTGTTGCACAACATGCTTTTGACAACAATCATAGAATAGATATTAGTAATTTAAGATTAGTTAGAAATGTTACCAATAATAGACAGTTGGATGTATTTGAGAGCATAGAAATTGTAAAATGTAAAAACAGTATGAATAGCGACAAGGGACCTATACCGTATAGCCCGCTTTACGCGTTGCTTAGCAACTGATCATTGAAGCGTGACTAATGATTTCATAAATAGTATAAATAGGGTAGATTTTTAGTTTAAGATTAGTTTTAATCATCTCCGGATGATGCCAACTTGGTTGGCGAAACGAGCGTCAAGCGAAGTGAAAGTATTTTGGTGTTTGTGGAAACTACTCCGAGTGTTATAATTACATCAAAGGTTCCAGCCCTACATTGTATTGTATGTATGGAATCAAAAATATTGTGTTCTGTCAACATTTTCCCATTTGTAGTAAATAGTAGTGACATTGAAAATATATGTTTGCAAAATATTTATAATTGAACATAACATAAAAATATTTGTAAAACACAGTTTACAGTAAGTGTGGGAAATATACATTATTATTTGTTCTCTACTAATTTGTTACCTATAATAATAACTCACGTTGTGCTTCCAAAGTACTTTATATGCCCAAGGGTTTCCATTCACTTTGCACTCGAAGTAAACGTCATCTCCTTCTTCGATATCGTCAGGATTGAGGTTAGAGCCAAGAGATAAATTGAGAATAGGTACATCTGCAACACAAAATTTTTCAATCCTCCTTTGCGCTAAGATTACCTAGTTGAATGAGTAAAATATGGCAAATCACTTATTAGTGTTATTATGGCCAAAATTTTTCCACAACTCAAAAAGAAATCAAATCATTCTTAGGACTCGCAGGTTATTATAGACGCTTTATTTCGAACTTTGCTAAAATCTCAGAACCCTTAACTAAATTTTTGCAGAAGATATTCTATTGAATTTTGACTCTCAATGCAAAATTTTTTTCGAGGAATTAAAAACAGCTTTAACCTCGACATCCATACATATCTATCCTAACTTTGACTAAACGTTTTTACAGGCTACGGACGCAAGTGCTTCCGCTATTGGAACTGTATTTTCGCAAGGACCCATAGGCAAAGATCTACCTATCGCTTGTGCTTCTCGAACACTATGTAGTGCTGAATCTAAATATAGTAAAATAGAACGTGAACTATCAGCTATAGTTTGGATGGTAAAGTACTTCAGACAGTATATTTTTGGTAGAAAGTTTACATTGATAACAGATCATCGACCATTAATCTGGCTATTGTCTAAAGAACCCAGGAAGCCGTTCAGCTCGCGGGCGTTTAAAACTAGAAGGATATGACTACGAAATTATATATAGTAGACTGGGGGTATAAGCGAGGCAGAACTGGCTACCAGTAATATCATTTAAATCTCGCGCGTTTATCGTCAAACAAGTGACCGACTTGGCTGATTGAAATTAGTAAAGTGGTGAACTTTCATGACGGTCGTAGTTGCTTGCAAGAAGAAATAATAAGTAATTGTTTTGGAAGGTATGTGGCGTTATTTTACTACATTTTCATTCTTCCGATAAATGAGTTAACACATTGCTGATAATTAAACCAAAAATATCATATGATAACACAATTATTGCGAATATGCCTATTAGATTACTTTTTCTTTATGTATATGTGAGTATTTACCTTGATCTAATTTTGAACATTTGGGGCAGAACCGGGGATGCAGAAGCGGGTACATACTCGGTTGTGCCCCAACATGCTGCATACATTTTAATTTTTAAACTGAAATATAAAAAACCAAGAAAATGTATGACCTTCTTATTTATTGCAACAACCTAAACTACCATGACACTTCGAATTCCACAAAAGACCTTTGCTTTTACAGCTGCATTTAGCCGTCGAGCACTTCCTTTTGCAATTGCAATGTGTATAACCTTGCCCTCATCTTTTTTCTTTTTCTCGCGACATTTCTTAAATCGAACCCTCATCCATGGAAAGTAACTTTTCTTTGCAAATTCCGAACCGATTACGGGTGAAAAGCTGTTTCAAGGTACCATTTTTGTTTGATAATTTATAAAAGCCTGAATCCTCTATTCCAACAACAACCGCTAATACATTTCGAGGGTCTGTACGATCACGGTCGACATCAGGGACTTGAATTCTTACAGTATCACCAATTTGGGCTTAAGGAAACTTTTTTTTTGACGTTCGTAACATTTTTGTTGCTTGAAGCAGAAGATTTTCTTTTGCGGCTACTCTGTTTGAAGAAATTAGCTTTTGTTGTTCAGCGAGTACTTGAGATGAAGACGTGCTAGGTTGCGGATCAGTCAATGCTTGAGATGAAGACGTGCTAGGTTTCAGCATAACTCCAATGGTATTTTGGTTATCCACCTCGCTTCCATCTGAAATATGGTCATCAATATGGTCACAACCCAAATTTTCTTCAAAAGTGTTAACATAGGCTTCTAACATAGGCTTCTTTCCGCACATTTTCTATTACGGATTTATTTTATTATATTTCACTTCCTTTTTATTGTATTTATTTTAAAGTTTGTGAGTGCCAAATTATTTAACCTAGCAATAGACGCAGCTGGATGGATACACACTATAATAAAATAGGGTACAAAAAATGTGCATTTTTATCGTCCACTGTATTGTCAAGTGTGTCCGTAACTAGTTACTTTGTAGCAGTATGTTTATACCTACGTGAAAAGAACTAACTATACCTCAATAATAATTATAATTATGTTAAAAGATGTGCAAAACTAACTAGTCCTAAGTAACGAGTCCTAATCCTGAAAATAACTAATCGTTACAAGTACTCAAAAGTAACTAAAGTTCCGATTACTAAAGACTGACCAAACCAAAGCCAACAAACAGGATGCAGGAACCGCCCAAAAGGAAATTACGACCTGTCGTTTCCGCCCAAGAACTATAAACTAGACAGGATAGTTACATCAAGCAAATCTGTCAGTCAGCATTACCGCAACCCTCTATACACCGTGACGTAAGCGCGGGTAGAATATAGAGAACTCAGACTTGTGGAAGCATTGACCAGTATCTTTTTCACATATTTTACGTCTTTTTAAATATATCACCAGTTTTTTAAAAAGTTAGCTTTCTTTATTGTGGTCTAGTACGTATTTTCTGATGATTGAAAATATTGTTACATTTATATTATTATCGGTGTAGGTACTAATTATTAAAAAGCAATTATAGGTATAAAACTGTAATGTAGAATACAAATAGAGAGGAAACAATGTTGTATTCCTTTTTTAATGATTTTAAATAAATTTTAAACATTTTTTTGACTTTTATTTAATTAATTTATTGGATTGAATTAATTCCTCAGGGTTATTTCTGAATTATATAAGTAAAAGGTTGTATAGGTAAAAAAATAAAAAAATACTAGCTCAAAAATAAAAATCAAGATATTAAAATAGATATATACCAGCCAATCATATACCGATGAGGGTATAGCTCAACGTACAACTCTGATAGGTACTGTGTACTAATTACGGATGAATGGACAGACACGTATGGATCTAATTTTATTGACTTTTGTTGTTTTTTAAAATGGATAACATTCTTTGTGCTCTGAAGTGAATATATATTTTAATTGAATCAACTAAATATTTAAAAAAGCAGTCAAATTCAAATAGCTTACAGATAAAACCTTATTTAACAGATACACAAAATATTTTTCCTTAATTCGTCAATATAACTGCACAAGCAATTTCAAAGAATGGGTCTAATAAGCCGGTTCGTTAAGCAGGCTTAATAATCTTTGCGATGAGAGTAAAGCTTGTATATTCTAGGGGAAAGGGGGGCACATTCAACCAAATTTCAAAAAACGGCTATTCGGATAGTTATTTTTTGTACATACTCCTTGTAGTCTTGGGCTAATAAAGTGCATACATTTTGATTTCCATTGACATGATTAATCAGTTTCTAAATTTATTTTCCACTGTGAAAATTTGCACTTTGAAAAAAAATAGTAAATGGTCGATACTGCCCGTCCGGTAGGGTACATTCAACCACTACGTGGGGCAGTTTCAAACAAGACATCAATACAACCAAAATACATATATTCTTTCATACTAACTTTATTTGGTAACTTAAAATACATTCTTTGGCTCGCATGGAGATCACAAGATAACTTGTAATAAAACAATCTATATTTACTTAACATTATATGAGGATAAGTTGATGTTGAAAATTAACAGAGAAGAAGTTCTTGCAGTTTTAGCTGAATTGAGTTCTGGTAACTTTAAAATGAGATCAGAGCGGTCAACTGTGGATATGTCATCAACTAGTGGGTAATAAAATTTGTAACCTGGTACCTTACGACGTAAGAATTTAATTTGGAATTCGTTGAGGTTTAAACTTTCCATAACTTTTCCTATGTAATAAAATACAGTCGTCTTTAGGGGAAACTTTACCAAAACAAAGTCATTTTGGTGAATTTCGTCATCGTCTGTTATGAGATGTAAATTTTCTACATCACTAAAGTCATCAGAAATTTCATCTGATTCTAGAACAATGGACTCGTCGGAATTTGAACTACTTATGCTCAATTTTCTTTTATTTTTTGTTGCATCCTTTGCCTTTTTATTTTCAGGAAACACTTGCTTCAGAAGCCGTTTTAGGTTCCGTTCACACGAAATTTTCTTACGCCTTTCCCTTTCCCTTTCAATTTCTTCCAAGCGACTTTTTTCGGGCGTGTCCGTAAATATTCTAGATTTTCCTTTCCTTCTTAGCCTTCTTCACAGTTACTCTGGGAAACGGCCTGACAACTTCTGGAGTGATAATGTTGCTAGAGATGCTTTCTAGCTTATCTAAAATTAAAAAGACATATCAACCTTGTGCACAATAATTGCTACTTTATGTTGACACCTTCTTTGTTTCTACAGGCAGATGAAATGATCTTTGGCGGTGTAGATGGCGGGGAAATATATGAACTTGTAGATGCTTTTTTTTTAGACATAGTTTCGCTGGATGTTCGTAGACCACCTGCAAATATTTGTAATATAGAAAAATTAACATGCATCACTTTTATATTTACACTCTGGTTGTAAATTTTCTGATCGTGCTTCATGTTCTTCGTTTGCTGGTGACAATAGTTCATCGGCTGTTCGATGCGGAGGAACAGGATCTTCTTCTTCGATGTAATTCGCATAACTTGGAAGAAACTCATCTTCTCGAAACGCTAATCGGTTTAAAGGCCACAGGCCTGGTTTTTCAAACGACTTAGTAATATTAAGTTGGGTAAAGGCATTTTGAAAATCTACTTTTGTAAGCTGGGCAATCTGTGTTATTGTTATAGTCTTTCCAGGATTCGAGGTCATCCAGTCATTGAAGGCAATTGAACAAAAGGACTTAAATGGTCCGTACACTCCCACGTCAAGAGGTTGAAGCTTATGCGACGTATGTGGAGGAAATGAGAGCATGACTATTCCATTGTCGCGGCAGAAATCAATCGCTTTTAGGGTTCTATGCGATTCATGATTGTCCAGCAACAGCAGTATTTTATTCTCAGGTGAACAGTTTGTGTGATTTCTAATGTGTTTCAAAACACTTAGGAACAAGTCGCCTGTCATCCAACCCGACGGATTGCCTAAGGCTATGCTGGAAATGGGAGCGTCAATCAAATAGTCATCTGGTTTGCGTGTTCTTGGAAAAACATACCCTGGAGGTAACGCGATGCCTAGTGCATTAATTATTCCAACAAATGTTGTTAATTCACCTCTTTCCGCTGAAACAGTCTGGCTTACTTGCTTCTTTCCCTTGGAAACTATTTTCACTGGTTTTAGGACTGTAGCTACCCCGGTTTCATCTACGTTGTAGATCCGTCCTGGATTAAACTTGTGTTTAGTTAATACCGAGGTGTAATTTTCAAAAAATTATAACACGCTTCTTTTGTTGAAACTGGTGGCACGTGCTAAACTAGTGCTTTCAGGTTTTCTCAAACTTATTTCCTGATTGTTTCTGTTCATAAAACATTTAAGCCATTCTATTCCGGCTATCCTATTCACCCTCCAACTGGCAGGAATATTGCACTCGGGTAAAGCAGATGCGTAATCGAATGCCAAAACCCTAATTTGTTTTATAAGTTAACCCGTAGTTCATATCTGAACATGTCTGGATATATTTCACTAACTCATCTTCCTGTTTATTTGTAAACACCTGAGATACAGTGTATTTGCTTGAATATATATTTTGGTTTCTATCAGAATCACTTTCGTTGCCGGAATCACTATTATATAGAGTTACCAATCGTTCTGGTGAGTATTTTTGCTTTAATTTACAAATTCTAGAATGAAGTGTACCTCTTCTCGCATTAAAATTTATACTAGCTACCCTTTCCGACATTCTGTTAGTTAACACTTCCCTAATTGCATTTCTCATGTCATTTTCACTTATTTCTGTTCTGTGTGTCTTTTTCTTAAACCGTCGCACCATCTTAAATTAAATGTTCATATTCAAATCCAGTTGTGAGTTCATCATTATTGTATAAGGCATAATTATTAGCCAGGGGCACATTCAACCACTGGTTGAAAGTACCCCACTAGGTGGTTGAATGTGCCCCATGCCTCAACAATATAAGGAAAACGTGCCACATTTAAAATTGGTATTTCTGGGTTAGAACCATTGCAAAAGTGTTATCTCTAAATAACATAAATAAATATCTAGTTTTTATAATATCATAAACTTGGACTCAAATTTATAAAATTTTACAACGAAAAACTTACCTTTATAACACCAAAACTACACTTTATTATTTCTCAGGTGCAAAAATCTCACGCTGATAACCAAACTACACTGGCGGTGGCCGTGGGTGATGACAAGTACATGTGATTTTTTTCAGCGCCAAATTCAAATACTAAAAAGATTTCGAGGGAATGGTTGAATATGCCCCTAGGTTGAATGTGCCCCCCTTTCCCCTATAGTTCCAACATGACTAGTATTTGTGAAAAGATTAAAAGAGTTTTGGGAGGAACGAGCAACTCGTATTTGTATACCAGCGAACAATGATGAAATTCAAATATTAAAACTATAATTTTAGAGAAAACCACACATTTCAAAAATGAAATATAATATAATTATATTATAACCAATATGTATATAATTCTATTTTAACATAATATATGTTAGCAATATTAAAATGTATGTTAAAGTACCTTTTTTACCTGTTTTGTTTCTCCTGGTGATAAAAAATAACAGACACTATATATCTCTTCTCTTAAAATATACCTAAACTTAAACTCACACAATGAAAACACACATTTAAAAAGTCATCCAATAAGAAATACACAAAACAATAAAAAATAAACTAGTACAATACCCCGAAAATCAGAAAAACTAAACTTGCAGCGCGGCCGAGGATATAATTAGGTGGGGGTCGTCGCTAAATGGGAAGTAACCGTCCTGTCTAGTTTAAAGTTCTTGGTTTCC
>CAXKVY010012816.1:5000-18134 GCA_964058915.1 Tetropium fuscum | reverse complement strand
TTCCGATTACTAAAGACTGACCAAACCAAAGCCAACAAACAGGATGCAGGAACCGCCCAAAAGGAAATTACGACCTGTCGTTTCCGCCCAAGAACTATAAACTAGACAGGATAGTTACATCAAGCAAATCTGTCAGTCAGCATTACCGCAACCCTCTATACACCGTGACGTAAGCGCGGGTAGAATATAGAGAACTCAGACTTGTGGAAGCATTGACCAGTATCTTTTTCACATATTTTACGTCTTTTTAAATATATCACCAGTTTTTTAAAAAGTTAGCTTTCTTTATTGTGGTCTAGTACGTATTTTCTGATGATTGAAAATATTGTTACATTTATATTATTATCGGTGTAGGTACTAATTATTAAAAAGCAATTATAGGTATAAAACTGTAATGTAGAATACAAATAGAGAGGAAACAATGTTGTATTCCTTTTTTAATGATTTTAAATAAATTTTAAACATTTTTTTGACTTTTATTTAATTAATTTATTGGATTGAATTAATTCCTCAGGGTTATTTCTGAATTATATAAGTAAAAGGTTGTATAGGTAAAAAAATAAAAAAATACTAGCTCAAAAATAAAAATCAAGATATTAAAATAGATATATACCAGCCAATCATATACCGATGAGGGTATAGCTCAACGTACAACTCTGATAGGTACTGTGTACTAATTACGGATGAATGGACAGACACGTATGGATCTAATTTTATTGACTTTTGTTGTTTTTTAAAATGGATAACATTCTTTGTGCTCTGAAGTGAATATATATTTTAATTGAATCAACTAAATATTTAAAAAAGCAGTCAAATTCAAATAGCTTACAGATAAAACCTTATTTAACAGATACACAAAATATTTTTCCTTAATTCGTCAATATAACTGCACAAGCAATTTCAAAGAATGGGTCTAATAAGCCGGTTCGTTAAGCAGGCTTAATAATCTTTGCGATGAGAGTAAAGCTTGTATATTCTAGGGGAAAGGGGGGCACATTCAACCAAATTTCAAAAAACGGCTATTCGGATAGTTATTTTTTGTACATACTCCTTGTAGTCTTGGGCTAATAAAGTGCATACATTTTGATTTCCATTGACATGATTAATCAGTTTCTAAATTTATTTTCCACTGTGAAAATTTGCACTTTGAAAAAAAATAGTAAATGGTCGATACTGCCCGTCCGGTAGGGTACATTCAACCACTACGTGGGGCAGTTTCAAACAAGACATCAATACAACCAAAATACATATATTCTTTCATACTAACTTTATTTGGTAACTTAAAATACATTCTTTGGCTCGCATGGAGATCACAAGATAACTTGTAATAAAACAATCTATATTTACTTAACATTATATGAGGATAAGTTGATGTTGAAAATTAACAGAGAAGAAGTTCTTGCAGTTTTAGCTGAATTGAGTTCTGGTAACTTTAAAATGAGATCAGAGCGGTCAACTGTGGATATGTCATCAACTAGTGGGTAATAAAATTTGTAACCTGGTACCTTACGACGTAAGAATTTAATTTGGAATTCGTTGAGGTTTAAACTTTCCATAACTTTTCCTATGTAATAAAATACAGTCGTCTTTAGGGGAAACTTTACCAAAACAAAGTCATTTTGGTGAATTTCGTCATCGTCTGTTATGAGATGTAAATTTTCTACATCACTAAAGTCATCAGAAATTTCATCTGATTCTAGAACAATGGACTCGTCGGAATTTGAACTACTTATGCTCAATTTTCTTTTATTTTTTGTTGCATCCTTTGCCTTTTTATTTTCAGGAAACACTTGCTTCAGAAGCCGTTTTAGGTTCCGTTCACACGAAATTTTCTTACGCCTTTCCCTTTCCCTTTCAATTTCTTCCAAGCGACTTTTTTCGGGCGTGTCCGTAAATATTCTAGATTTTCCTTTCCTTCTTAGCCTTCTTCACAGTTACTCTGGGAAACGGCCTGACAACTTCTGGAGTGATAATGTTGCTAGAGATGCTTTCTAGCTTATCTAAAATTAAAAAGACATATCAACCTTGTGCACAATAATTGCTACTTTATGTTGACACCTTCTTTGTTTCTACAGGCAGATGAAATGATCTTTGGCGGTGTAGATGGCGGGGAAATATATGAACTTGTAGATGCTTTTTTTTTAGACATAGTTTCGCTGGATGTTCGTAGACCACCTGCAAATATTTGTAATATAGAAAAATTAACATGCATCACTTTTATATTTACACTCTGGTTGTAAATTTTCTGATCGTGCTTCATGTTCTTCGTTTGCTGGTGACAATAGTTCATCGGCTGTTCGATGCGGAGGAACAGGATCTTCTTCTTCGATGTAATTCGCATAACTTGGAAGAAACTCATCTTCTCGAAACGCTAATCGGTTTAAAGGCCACAGGCCTGGTTTTTCAAACGACTTAGTAATATTAAGTTGGGTAAAGGCATTTTGAAAATCTACTTTTGTAAGCTGGGCAATCTGTGTTATTGTTATAGTCTTTCCAGGATTCGAGGTCATCCAGTCATTGAAGGCAATTGAACAAAAGGACTTAAATGGTCCGTACACTCCCACGTCAAGAGGTTGAAGCTTATGCGACGTATGTGGAGGAAATGAGAGCATGACTATTCCATTGTCGCGGCAGAAATCAATCGCTTTTAGGGTTCTATGCGATTCATGATTGTCCAGCAACAGCAGTATTTTATTCTCAGGTGAACAGTTTGTGTGATTTCTAATGTGTTTCAAAACACTTAGGAACAAGTCGCCTGTCATCCAACCCGACGGATTGCCTAAGGCTATGCTGGAAATGGGAGCGTCAATCAAATAGTCATCTGGTTTGCGTGTTCTTGGAAAAACATACCCTGGAGGTAACGCGATGCCTAGTGCATTAATTATTCCAACAAATGTTGTTAATTCACCTCTTTCCGCTGAAACAGTCTGGCTTACTTGCTTCTTTCCCTTGGAAACTATTTTCACTGGTTTTAGGACTGTAGCTACCCCGGTTTCATCTACGTTGTAGATCCGTCCTGGATTAAACTTGTGTTTAGTTAATACCGAGGTGTAATTTTCAAAAAATTATAACACGCTTCTTTTGTTGAAACTGGTGGCACGTGCTAAACTAGTGCTTTCAGGTTTTCTCAAACTTATTTCCTGATTGTTTCTGTTCATAAAACATTTAAGCCATTCTATTCCGGCTATCCTATTCACCCTCCAACTGGCAGGAATATTGCACTCGGGTAAAGCAGATGCGTAATCGAATGCCAAAACCCTAATTTGTTTTATAAGTTAACCCGTAGTTCATATCTGAACATGTCTGGATATATTTCACTAACTCATCTTCCTGTTTATTTGTAAACACCTGAGATACAGTGTATTTGCTTGAATATATATTTTGGTTTCTATCAGAATCACTTTCGTTGCCGGAATCACTATTATATAGAGTTACCAATCGTTCTGGTGAGTATTTTTGCTTTAATTTACAAATTCTAGAATGAAGTGTACCTCTTCTCGCATTAAAATTTATACTAGCTACCCTTTCCGACATTCTGTTAGTTAACACTTCCCTAATTGCATTTCTCATGTCATTTTCACTTATTTCTGTTCTGTGTGTCTTTTTCTTAAACCGTCGCACCATCTTAAATTAAATGTTCATATTCAAATCCAGTTGTGAGTTCATCATTATTGTATAAGGCATAATTATTAGCCAGGGGCACATTCAACCACTGGTTGAAAGTACCCCACTAGGTGGTTGAATGTGCCCCATGCCTCAACAATATAAGGAAAACGTGCCACATTTAAAATTGGTATTTCTGGGTTAGAACCATTGCAAAAGTGTTATCTCTAAATAACATAAATAAATATCTAGTTTTTATAATATCATAAACTTGGACTCAAATTTATAAAATTTTACAACGAAAAACTTACCTTTATAACACCAAAACTACACTTTATTATTTCTCAGGTGCAAAAATCTCACGCTGATAACCAAACTACACTGGCGGTGGCCGTGGGTGATGACAAGTACATGTGATTTTTTTCAGCGCCAAATTCAAATACTAAAAAGATTTCGAGGGAATGGTTGAATATGCCCCTAGGTTGAATGTGCCCCCCTTTCCCCTATAGTTCCAACATGACTAGTATTTGTGAAAAGATTAAAAGAGTTTTGGGAGGAACGAGCAACTCGTATTTGTATACCAGCGAACAATGATGAAATTCAAATATTAAAACTATAATTTTAGAGAAAACCACACATTTCAAAAATGAAATATAATATAATTATATTATAACCAATATGTATATAATTCTATTTTAACATAATATATGTTAGCAATATTAAAATGTATGTTAAAGTACCTTTTTTACCTGTTTTGTTTCTCCTGGTGATAAAAAATAACAGACACTATATATCTCTTCTCTTAAAATATACCTAAACTTAAACTCACACAATGAAAACACACATTTAAAAAGTCATCCAATAAGAAATACACAAAACAATAAAAAATAAACTAGTACAATACCCCGAAAATCAGAAAAACTAAACTTGCAGCGCGGCCGAGGATATAATTAGGTGGGGGTCGTCGCTAAATGGGAAGTAACCGTCCTGTCTAGTTTAAAGTTCTTGGTTTCCGCCCATCTGTGTTTGTCGACATACACCGGTGATAGTTCGAATGTATAATAAAATTAATAAACGTTCGGTCTTTCACCAAGCCATTTGGTATTTATCGACATTCACCGGTGAATGTAGACATTCAATAATTTCGGACTCTCACAGTACACACATACATACATAAATAAATGTCAAATTTTTACAATATTTTGTACTATGGGCCTCGAGACAGTTATATTCAGGTTTCTCGCTATCAAAAACATAAATCTACACCCCAAATTATCTGGCTACGACAACTGACACGGAATATTCATTCCGTAAAAAATAACATTAGGTTCCAAACTGTCCTTTGCGCGACTGTACAGAAGTTAAAAGTGACTGATCTGATGGGCTCCTATTCTGAATATGGTCCTTAGGTCCCCCTACTCATACCATGGAAAAGAGAAATCGCTTTAACTGCTTGTGCATAATTCTTATGAACTCCTCATTTGGACGATTTTTATTGGTTGTAGAATGACTAGAAAGACAGAAATGTGAACGGTTAGACGTAATAGAATATTCCAGAATAGATGGCGTATACAGGTATTGATGCGACAGACGGATCCACAATGCTGCACGGCTACGGTTCCTTGAAAGGCACTAGCCTGGATGTGCTGGCGGGCTGTTGCCTGCCTGAGGCTGGGGTCAGCCTTTGATACAGACTCCCAGTAGTCCCAGTTTCAGCGTAGGAGCTCTGATTTCTGGTAGGAGCTATTCAGTTCGGCGCAGTGGGGACCGATTCTTCCCTCACCATATGTATTTATAAAGTTCTGTCACGTGTATTCGACATCGTTCCAGCGTTGGGGGTTAGTTTTCCTGGTATTGGAAATTGTGCTTCGGGGGCGGTTTTCCAGAAAGGACTTGTTTTCATAATAATTTTAGTAAGCAGGACTGAATTGGAAATAAAATAAGAATGCCTGTCTAAAAAGAAATTAGCTCATAGGCCATTATTACCTTATTAACGGAAAATGTATGATTACTGGGCTTAGTTATTAAAACAATATAAAAATGAGAGTAAAAATTTTCGTAACGAGTGAAAAAATATTTCCACTTCGTTACAACCTTATTCTGAAGATTAACATTTACTTTAAGGTTTCTTCTGCTGATCGGAGCAGCAGCCTCCCAATATTCAATATTACATATGAACAATACAGTCGGATTGTATTATCACGAGGACACAAAAATTGACCTATCACACGACAAATGGACATTACTAGTATACAAAAACATTACTTCCTTAAGAACATAACGAACAAATCCTAGGTCAACTCCTAAGCATCTTTGACCCTGCAGTACATCATTTAAAACGTTATTTACATAGAAGTCAAAACTCATATCAACCCTTTAAATCACATATCCAATTCCATAAAAACCAAACGAAGAAGTTTTCACTAAGACGAAACGTTACAAAAGCGGACTTATTGATGAAATAGGATTAATATTCAAATCGATCACTGGTAACGTAGACGAATCGTAGGCAGCAGTATTACACAAGTTGTATAAATAAATTGCAATAAAATTATTATTCATATTTAGAGCTGGGGGTGTTTGCTAATGACGATATAATTATAAGATTGCATATTGTTCTTTATTAAAAATATATAGATACGAGTATATATATATATATATATATATATATATATATATATATATATATATATATATATATATATATATATATATATATATATATATATATATATATATATATATATATATATATATATATATATATATATATATATATATATATACACTGGCGGACAAAATTAACGCAACACAAAAAATTTTGCGCGACTTTGGAATACCTACATTATTTTTTGAACCCGTCGCCTAATTTAGATCATCTTTTTTTTAAATTGTAGGAAATTTTGTAGTGAATTCGCTGAACTTTTTTTTAAATTTGTTGTTTAATCAAAAAATTACATACATACAGGCTGTACCAATGACGATAGTTTTTTTCTCAAACATTGAAACACTCCGTGGGACATATTAGACACAAATACTGTAAACCATAATTGATTATTGCATAGCCTAACGCTTTCTTAACATTTCCTTTTTTTATTCGCTTTGATATCTCCATTTTTAATGAAAATATAGAGATTTTAAAATAATCATGTTTTCAGGTTTATCAAAGCTTTGGCCACTGGTAAAAAATTTGGTAGAAAATTAAGAGTAGGCTTAGAGTAAAAACAATGAAAATTAATAAGTTGTCAAAAAGTTGATATACAGAATGTATGTTTTGAATATGGAACAAGGTAGAAGAAACTTAACCATGATGATTGTGTTAAATCAGTGACATTAATAAATGAAGGGTTGAGTATGCGGGTAGTAGCTGATAGACTACACTGAAACAAATCCGCTAAGTGAACTTTTGTTTTGGCTCAAGTTGACTTAGGGTAATACAACATTGTATATATGTAAATAAAAACTTCTATAAACACAGAATACCATGAAATTGTCCCAAATAAAATATTTTTTCTACGTTAATTTGTATAACAGGTATATAATAATTCTTTTCTGAATAAATAACAGTTAGCCGTATACAAATATTGTATAGTATTTATACTACAAATTATATTATGAGTACACAACAATTGTATATCGGTAAAAATTTGTTAATCTCCTTTAAAACTACGATTGACTTGGTACTTGGGACAAGTTAAAGGCCTTTCAATTGTTTCGTCTTTTTAAAATCCGACCATTTTATCGAGCGAGCTCTCATTCGATTGGCATCGACACGCGATCGGTGACCCGCGAATGTATAATATATGTGGTGCAGTGTTGCCGAAGCTACCCCGAACGGGGTAGTTCTACCACTTTTCACTGAGATCTCACCCGCTCGCTCCCCTCAGGTAAATCTACCCCGATGGAAGCGTTGGAGCTAAAAGATAAATATTTTTAATTTGTGAACATTTTCCCTGGCCTTTCAGCGAATCCTACAACCGGATCACGATCCGGTTGTAGGAAGTGAGAGACAGCAGCTAATTATTTGACCACATATAAGCTGCGTTCTTCCGCTGCCTACTATCTGATCGTGATTCTTAATTCCTATTGGTTAGCGTTTCAATCCAAATACGTTTGGATTAAAAAATTTTGGCGAAACAAAGCAGCTATAGTGTAAACATATATAGTAAAAAAGTTAATCTTAATTTCCAGGAAATAAAACAATATGTTAATAAAACTACCCCCCATCGACCCGCTTCTACCCCCCTCCATCACAGAAATCTCCCTCGATAAAAAAGGTGCTTGCGGCAACACTGATGTGGTGTGGTTTGGTATGTGTTGAGTGGTGATGGTGATACTGCGGTTGAAGCGTGATACGGAGAAGGACGCTGCTGCTTGTGTGAAGACTTTCAATATCCAATTTTGTTATGCTCTGATATTTGATAAACAATGGAAACATTTGGATTAAGTCAAGATGTTCTAGAGAAGCTCAAGGGTACGTACATTGCATAATGTTGTTAATAAAATGTGTAATTCAGATTTGGGCAATGCAGACATTTTTGGTTCTACTTAAATGGATATCAGCACGTTCCTAACCTGCAAACACAGCTCAGCTATAGCTTGCTATAACTTTTCTGTATTATTTTTGCTTTTATCTCAATATTTTTGTCCACTAATGTTCCCTATTTTAATTTTTTTTGTAACATTAGGAACGAATTTTCCATCTATACATACCTATAAAGGTATAAGGATACCTATAATAGGTAGGTATATTATGTCTATAATCACCTTTATGGTGATTATAGCCATAGATACCTACCTAATACTACCTATGCCAATGTTGATACCTACTGAAAATATTACCTAGGTATACCTAGATTACATACCCTACCCATGTACCAAATCATAAATGTATTATTTCAGACAGGCAGTCGTAATATTTAAAAATAAAATATGCGGTACCTAGGTATGTGGCATTTTATTCATATAGGTAGGTATAGAAGCCCATATTTTATAACTAAACTAAAGTTTTTTTAAACTAAAGTTAAAAACATAAACTAAAGTTTTTTATAGTTACATACAGAGGAGCTGTCTATATTAAAATCTGTCTGAATTTTTAAATGAATAGTCTGTATTTTTGAGCATAAACTTGGTTGCGCGTTTTAGTGGATATTATTATGTATTTAATTTTCAAGGGAAGAAATTGACACGAGACCTTCGAGATATTGGACGATAATACCATTGCCCATATCTTCCCTAATAAATACACACATATTTCAAATCAAAATGTTGCTCCCGCACTTGTAGCCTATTGCCTACAGAATTTGACTTTAATGTTTATTCATTATACTTAAAAAAATATGTACAATTGTATGTTATTTATTTTTATTTGTAATTTTATGTTATTTATTTAATTGTATGTATAGTGTTAATGCTTTGTTGTTCTGTTTATTTTTAAGAAAATAAAATGTAAATAATAATATTCTATTTATTCTCTGTTAATATAAAAAGATTTTAATGGTTATACAATTAAAATATTACAATTAAAACATTTTAATATAAAAGCCTTAAAAGCTATATAAAAAAGTTTCTGTGGTTATGCAACTACAATTCTAGATTAGAACATTTTTAATATACGTACTATACAATGAGACTATACTGGTTATACAAAAATATTATGAGACTATATAACAAGAATGTTGCAGTTATACAATTAATATTCTAGATTATATAACCGCTATACAATAAGATTATAATGGTTATATAACTGGAATATAAGTTAATATTCTTAATATAAGGGCTATATGAAAAGGTTTTAGCAGCAACTCATCTGATGACAGGTTTTCCGAAAATCGCGTTGTATAACCTTAAAAAACAGTTCATTTGTCACAAATAGTATACAACTTTTGTATAGGGGCTATTCAATTTTCATATAACGGTTAATGTCTCTTCTGTCAGTGTACGAGTTTCTGTTTCAACCATAACAAGAGTCGTACAGCGGTTTCCAAGAACACAGTTACGACAGGCGGCGAGGACAAGGAAGACCTCGTGTTACGACAGCGACTCAAGATCGTTTTATTAGAGTGCGCACTCTGCGAGAACGATTTGTTACCAGCACAAACCTTCAGGCACAGCTAAGTGCCGTCCATGATGTTGAAGTTAGTGCTAAGACAGTAATAAGAAGACTCAAAGAAAGTAATCTTCATATACCAATTCCAGCTACAGGACCCACTCTTAATACAGAGCACGGAAGAGCTAGGTTACAATTTGCTAGGGAGCATTTAGAGTGGAATATTGAAGACTGGGGAAGAGTGCTATTTACTGATGAATCTAGGTTTTGCCTCTACAGTTCTGATAGTCGACAAAGAGTTATAAGAAGGCCAAATGAACGTTACGCACAATGTAACATACGTCAAACCACTCTCTTCAATGGAGGTTCCGTGATGGTGTGGGGAGGAATTTCATTAAATGCACGTACAGAATTGTTACCAGTACTTGGAGGTGCACTAAATAGCGAAAGGTTCATTAGAGAGATTTTATCAGAACATGTTGTCCCATTCGCACCTTACATCGGTGACAATTTCTTGTTAATGCAAGACAATGCAAGACCTTATGTTGCTCATATTGTCGATATGTATCTCGAGGAAGTAGGTGTTGAGACACTAAATTGGCCAGCACGAAGTAATGATATCAATCCCATTGAGCATATATGGGATGTACTTGGTAGGCAGTTGAGAAAAACACGACCGCCCCCTATGGCCCTTGGAGAAGTACAAGAGGCACTAATCCAATTGCGGAACGCTTTGGACCAGGAGGACCTTTGGACTTTAAGCATGAGGCGACGATGTGAAGCTGTAGTGAAAAGTAGGAGCGGAAATACTCGTTATTAGTTTTTTGTTAATAACATTAATTTGTTTGTTTTTGTTTTTTTTCCGTTATTTAAATTCAGTTGCTATTTTAGATGTTAATGCGTTAATTTAAAATAAAAACGTAAAATCCAACTTTATTTTCGGTGCTAGTTTTCTGGCCTACCTACTTAATTCTTTTTTTAATTAAAAGGCTTCCAAACATGATTTAAAATCTCTCTATTTTCATTAAAAATGGAGATATCAAAGCGAATAAAAAAAAAGAAATGCTACGAAAGCATTAGGCTATGAAATAATCAATTATGGATTACAGTATTTGTGTCTGATATGTCCCATAGAGTGTTTCAATGTTTGAGAAAAATACTATCGTCAATGGTACAGCCGGTATGTATGTAATTTTTTGATTAATCAACGAATTTAAAAAGTTCAGCGATTTCACTATAAAATTTCCTACAATTTAAAGAAAGGATGATCTAAATTAGGCGAGGTTCAAAAAATAATGAATTCCAAAGTTGGGCAAATTTTTTTATGTTAGGTACGTTAATTTTGTCCACCAGTGTATATACTAATCCACTATATATCTACTTTTATTATAATTATAGCGACTTGTGGCAAACCTCAGCCAATCTTGCACTGCTGCTTTTATTTTGTTGTCGCTCGCTTCACCAACATCGTCCATGCCAGTTAAGCAGTTTTATACCTGCGATAAAAAAACAACCGATTACTATGAAAACTAACAAATAATAATGTATAGTTTGTAACATCGAAATATGAGACCCCAGCGAAAAACCCTCATTATATCGATAAAAGGAGCCACCGATCCCTACGTGCTACCGCATTTTTAACAGCGTTGTCAAGTATAACCGATTTTCAGGAATTTAAGGAAAAACAAATGATTTTATATACCTCGCCCATCACGTTATGACATTATCATGTAGTATATACAAAATATTGGTCACACTATATACCTTTCGTCATATCATAAAACAATTGGATGGTAAATGTGATGCAGAATAAGAATGTTTCCCATTCAAATATTACGGATCCATTTTACATGTTCCTTGGCCGTGTCACATCGGCATCATTGGCATTCATTTGGATAGCTAATACCATGGAACGTTCGAGCTCGTGTGGTAAAGTGGGGTCATCAATAATTCTTGAAATATAAGTAATACAGTTATGCTTTAATTTAGTGTATTATTTCGATGAGTTTTGTGTTAAATTTGATTAGTTATTAGTGTTCTATCAAAACATAACAACTTGTTGAATGAAAGCGCCTTTATACTGACGATTTTAGCTTGCTGTAGGAAAAGTTATACTGCCCCGATCTCCCATTGCGGCAAAAAATTTTCAAAGAATACCCACAATTCTTTGAAAATTTTTTGTGTCATATTTCGATTTTACAAACCATACCTATCTAATCGATATATAAAATGATTACCTTTTGACTGCTTAATCACAAAACACAAAAAAATTCTGCTAACACATAAAGCACTGAGTCCTCGATTCACATGGTACAAAACAAACAGCATAATGGAAATCAAGCCTGCAGCAACGTTCCCGGCGCATGCGTCTGGTGACTCTGAACTGCTATTGACTTCCGCCGTGACGTAGTACGAAACAGACTGTTGCAATTGGTTACAAATTCGAGGCACGGCGGAACCACATGCGTATTTATCGTATGCGTTTAAAACCCGTTTACATTAAACTATGACATTGTTGAGTAACTTAAGTGTGGTTTTCAACTAATGTCATTTTTTCCTAATTTAAGCATTTTATAGAAAGGTAATTCATTCAATTATGGTTTAAATATTAGGTTTCTTATAAGAATTTGCGATAAATCCATTTAAAATACACGTATAAACAAACATAAACGATATAAATAAACGAAAGCGATGTCTAAACCATATTTAAACCAAGGTATTTAAACCACGACGTAGTACCGCCAAATGTGGTGAAGTAGATCGCTTGTGGTGAAATGGATCAAACACGTTTTTCATCAATAATGCGTGCGCATCACCTAAACCAGCTGTCTAACAGATGTTTTTCAATGTATCATTCCATTGTGCACGAGTGTGTGCGTGTAGTGAGTGGCTTTATACAGCGGTATACATGGTGAGTACTTATAAATAAACTAAAACATAATAACTGCGTAAATGTGCTATTATAAAATACGTATATTCGTTTATGTCTGCAGGCATACGCTTTAAAGCCATCATTATGCCGGCTGGCTAAATCGAATCCATGCTGTTTTAAGAATGCGTTGCACATAAAAAACTTAATATTTGTAAATGTGTTTATTTAAAAATAATAATTTTACTTGCTGACGACAAATCTTGGGGTGAAACGGACCAATCTTGAAATTATACTTTTATCATGATTCTCACTTTTATAGGCCAGGGTTAGTTTATTTTAAGGTTATGTTTACCATTTTTTTCAGATGTCTCGCAAATATATTAAAAAATTGGGGCCGTATGGGAACAAAAACTACAACCCCATTAATCTGGAGAAGGCTGTAGCAGCTGTGAAGGCGAAAAAAATGTTCATTCGAAAAGCGTCGGAACAATATGGAGTTCCCTACCCAACCTTGAACCACCGTGTAAATAATAAATATTCTGGGACCTACGGATGACAAGCAGCTTTGACACATGAAGCAGAAAAGGTTCTTGTTGATGGGCTTCAGCTA
>CAXKVY010012815.1:0-13298 GCA_964058915.1 Tetropium fuscum | reverse complement strand
ATAAGACTGTCACAAAAATATATTTATTATGTGTAAAAAACCAATTATTTATATGCAGTTGCCAATATGTATGCCGAACTGTTTTTAATCCGTGTTCATGCTCCCAGTACCGAGATGAAGACATACCTTTTACATACCATAATAAACAGCATAAGAAATTTTTATTCATATCATTATTATAAATGTTATGTTTCAGGATTGCAGGCAACCCTTCATTGGAGGTTCATTTTTCGATCACGAAGGTCATCCGTATTGCGAGACGCATTATCACTTGAAAAGAGGATCTTTGTGTGCTGGCTGTCACAAACCGATATCTGGTCGTTGTGTTACCGCTATGTTTAGAAAATTCCACCCTGAGCATTTCGTTTGTGCTTTTTGCCTTAAACAACTGAATAAAGGCACTTTTAAGGAACAAAATGATAAACCATATTGTCATATTTGTTTTGAAAAACTCTTTGGTTAAAGATGTTTATATTTGCTTTAACTAATGTTTTTATTCTGACAATATATTACTATAACATTTCCTTTTCTTAATTATATTTGCTATATTTCTAAATTAATACCAATAATATTTAATATCCATAATACTGAAATACCAATAATACCAATAATATTGAAAAAAATAAAACAATGGGATTATATTTAAAATTATTCTTTATAGGTATAGGTACTTATTTATTTTCTATGAAATTACACACAAAATATATCGATTTCACGCGATCGCGGCTAATAGAAGCCGAGGTGCGAAAAACTTTCAATCGATGACAACTTTAAAAACTGTACTTTCTGAGGTTTCCTCTTTTACCAGATTTTCGTCGTCTCGGATGACAATAATGCTTATATATTTTACAATAATAAATTTACTGTATAGGTAGTCTATTACAACACTTGGAAATTTGTTGTGATTTATGACGCGATTTTACCTCTGTATCCATTTTTTTTAAATATATATTTTTTAAATTATATAAAGCTTTTTGTCTCATCCGATAAAAATACATACAACTCTGCGTGACCATACAATTCGTTAATGTCAACTTAAGCCTAGTTGACCTATATCGTTGACCTGTACTGATGTACAACGTTGATATTACAAATTAAAAAAGTAGGTAAGTTGGCTGTCCACTAAGGTTTACTTGCATTCATTTTTGCAATAAATAAGATATACATACATAAAGGATCAAGTTTGGGGTGTTCCAGACCAGCTTTGATATCATGTACGTGACATCACAAAAATATAAGGTAGATATTGTCTGTAACAGACATATATGAGAATGAAAAACTGCCGCATCGCAAAGGATGCAGCTACTCTTTGACGAGATCAAAGTAGGCTCGCGCCCCTCATCAAAGACATCGGGTTTCCCTTTGACGATGCGGCATTTTTTCATTTTTATATACGTCTGTTACAAACTATACCTATGTCGGATTAAATCTCATTTTCTTCGTAGTATAATGTACTTTATGAACTCATTACAAATGCATATTATTGTCTTACGACGTGAAGATGTTGTTACAAGAGGAAATGTTAGTAAGTAGGTAAATTTTTTAACCTCAAGCGGCCATATCTCGGTTTATATTTATTGTGATCAGATGGGAACTAGCTCATTTCACGCGTTATTTAATAGAGAATAAATATGTATGTAACTGCATTTAACAATAATTCCATTGTCAAATGATATAAACAGAAACTGAAAACTGCACCATTCGCGCTAATAGGATTCTCCACCCTCCTGTTTGCGAAGAAAGTGGTTTGTGTCAGAAAACCTTTGTCAAACTGTTGTAGGAATATTATTTGCATATTTTTCAAATATTATTAAGATGCAGTTCTGGGAACGCTCTATAGGAATACAATATTAAAACAACTGATCAGGTTATTAACTTTGTATTGTGAAGTAACAGAATTGTTCATAAAACTGCAGCACCATATTGAAAACTTTTGTGGCAAGGCCACAATTTATTTTTCATTTATTGAGGGTAACTGTTAGAGAGTAACCCTATTTGAATAATCTCTATGTTAAATTGAAATATTTAGTTTTAGTCAATTATTATTATCATAGTTTTTCAATGCCAATCCCTAGAGATGCCCACTTCAATCAAATATTTAACTGTTTATGTATTTAATTACTAAGTTCTTTTAATTCAATACAAAACTAAATTAAATAATTCACAGTAAAATATAAGGCCTAATGTGACTTATTATTTTCTAATTTCCGATGCAAATATAATGTCCAGTTAGGTAATCAGTATTAAAGCTCAACAGCTAGAAATATATTTACTCTTTTTACTACAAATTTGACTACCCATAACTGGTGTTAAGGTATATCAATACCTTGTTTGTAAATAGTAGACAGTAGAAGTCATATCTACCTCCGATTGCAAAAATCAATTATTTTAATATAAATATGTTGTCTATATCCTTCGGTTACTTCCTATCTATTTTAACACTTTTTTTTGTGAATATACTATTACTGTCTATTTTTTACGAACGCACTATTATAGTCACATAATTAAATCAAATGCATGTGAAATATTTTCTGGAATCAGGTCTTAAAATATGCTGTTTTTGATTTTAGTATTGGGTCTGTGTCCACAAAACAAGTGACTTCTCGCTAAAAGTATAGGAGGTACTGTAGAACGGGGCTACTCGGGGCAGTGCAGGTTACTTTGAATAATCCTACCCTAGCGTATTATAAATTATGTAGTACATTGCGCATAATCAATGTCAATGTTTTGTACGGCTTTTCTGTTCCTGTTATTAATTATTATCCATGTCGCATAGTGTCGAGTGGTTTGTCGATAGTAGTATTTCATTTTATTTTATTTTTGTGATTCCATCGAAATATGGGGTTTTCGAAAACGTGAAAAAATAACTGTTGCCCAGTAAAGCACATTTAATTGATGAATAGTAATTTCATTTGGTAAGTTCGATGACATAGGATTTATATAATCTTACACCAAAATTTCAAAGCACTATCGCGCGATTTGTTTTTTATACAGAGAGATAAACAACGTATCACTCTTTGCGGTGGGAACTTCGGACACGATTAATATTTAGAAATGCGATGCAATAACCTTACTATACTCTGATTACTTTATTTTGCGATCTAATTCTAAACGACACGTAACCTAACATTTTAGAGAACTCAGTAGCGACTTCCGCGTGGAACACGAAATGTCCTACGATGAATACGACACTGAAACAGAAATCGAGAAGACTATGCGATAGGCTAAATTGAGATCAAAGAGATATTATTAGAGGTATTAATAGCTTCGTTCTACTGAAGTTCGTCTGGAAAAGTTTTATGTGGGCAAAGTCATATATACATATATAGAAGAGACTTACATATTAAAAAACAGAGTTTATTATTAAAATTTCGTTAAAAAAACTTTGTTTCATTCTGTTACTCTGTTTATTTTAATTACATATCAATTTTAGAGGAGGGCATAGTGGCTAGATGTGAAAAAATCAACAACCTCGAATCCATATCACTGCGTTTCAGTGGCGGTTTGTGGGCATAAAAGTAGGTGAAGAGCTGAGAATAACCTGGGGGGGCGAAGCTATCCTGATAGCGCCGCAGGCGAAAATTTTAACATTTTCAAGGTCACGCGTTCTCCTGACGGTTCAGAATTTCAATGAAAAATCCATGTATACAAAAAATATCATATCATTGCGGAAGGATAATTTTCGCTAAATTCGCCAACGATTGAATGGAGTTTCCAATAAAATACAAACAATATCGCTAATTGGATTCATTGTTATTGTTTTTTGTTTATCTATAGGTATTCTAGTTCTTAAGTTTTTTGTTTTTATTCAATTTTTCAATTGTCACTTTCAGACTTTCACTTTCTCAGCACACTAACGCAAAACACGGTTAACAAACAATTATTTAATTATTATACTATGCGAAAGCTAAATACTATTATTACTAATTGTCAACAGTCATTGAATATTCAATAAACCCGTGCAATGACTGCAAGTGAAGAGAACAGACTAATAAATCCGATCGATAGCTTCATCGAAGCCGGACAGTAGAGACAAGCATGGGCCGTGACGTCACCGTTACCATGGCAATGCACTATATAGGTGCAGACTTGAATGAAAGGAGTCTTAAAGTATTCACTTCAGCCGGCCGAGATCTACAAGATTCACAAGGAAACGAAACAGTCGCGTGTGATTGTGACATATTACGTTTGTAATAGCAATAGAATTATCGAAATAGGCAATATATTTTACAACGAATGATTAAATAAATCGGCTAGGTGCACAAGGAAAGATTTATTTCGATCATTGGCTGAATTTTTGATGAAAGGCACTTCACCTACTTCACCTGAATAGCCGCCACTGCTGCGCTTAGAGCGATATTTCTTCTCGAACTTGCCAGAGAACATTATTTTAGAATAGTAGATACATGTATTTTTTAGATTCGTTATTATTTCTTTTTACTTAATTTTTTTTATTTAGTTTTGTATTATTTTGTTAAATTTTTCATGATAATAGTTTAATGGAAGAAAACAAAGCAAAAGTTAATTTTTTCGTATGACTTCATTTAAAGGAAACACATTTTTACTTTCCGAAGTTCCCTCTATATAGGAGCATCTAACTTTGTTTTAATGCAGCTTTACATGTGCGTCCGAACATCTCCGAACATTTGCGTGCAATAAATTTGAAGTGTTAACGTAAAATACTTAAAAACAAATAAAGATATTTGCCGCTAATTACACTTCTACTGTATGTACTATTAATTATACTTTCACTGTGAAATTTTTTATCGATAATGTCAACTATGTATAATTATAATAATTTTTATTATACTTAATTTATTACTAGATAAATTGATATGAAATTTGTGCATATAATATAATACAAGTGCTCTGGGATTTCCCGACAATGTTTGTCGTTCACAATACGAGTTGCTGTTGTGAGGAAAATAATTGCGAACGCGAAGCGGCAGTAATTATTTTCCAAAAACAGCACCAACGAGTAATGACTGAATGACAAATATTGAAGCAAAACTGAGAGGTACGAGTTGTATTCAGAGGTCAAATCAATGACACAATAATGTTAGTTTTAAAGAAAAATCAAATAGTACGTAAATGCCAAGGTCGTTGATATTTTATTTGACGTTTATCTGACACATAATTTAACACCATTTAACAGGAGAATAGTAATACCATTTACAAAATTTGTGAAATATATAATAATTATTACTATATTTCTTCAAATCAATAGATTTATATTTTATTTAAAAAACAAATTGCAACTATCAGTTAATAACAGGATTGATTGTTCTTTAAAAATGAAATTAATAGTTTTTTTGACGTTTATCTGACATAAATATTGTCACTTATACTATCACAAGAGTTTGTTATTTCCAAAAAAAATTTGAGGTCTTAAAATGTTTCCTTGGCATATCAGAAAAATCAGACAACAAAAAAATCTAAAAAATGATAAGAGGTAAAACCGTTCTTATCTCAATTTATGAAATATTTTACTCATAAAGGACAGGGTGACAGATCACTTTGAAATTACGATGAAAAAACACCAGATATCGTCTGAAGTAGCCCCGTTGTATGGTAGGTATTTAACAACGTTTAAAGTTGAAATAATTACATATATTTACACCCATCTTTGGAACACTGTAGTTATATAAACATTTTTGATTATTTGTCTAATGGTTGTGTCTGAGTTATGTTGCTCATTATGTTGCGACATGAATAAGTTTGGGACAGCAAGGCGGTCGCTTATACCAGAGGGCGTGGTGTATCTCTCAGTGGCGTTGCGACGTCATAACGTAAATTATAAATCACACGGAAGGCATAAATGAGAATGAGAAACCTAAATCCACCCTGGGCTGCTGATGTGGTCTCAGCACCCAATCCGCGTAACTAGACCGCGTCACAACTGTTTGCGGTACCACGTCGAACCACGTGCTGTGTCAAACTTATCTGTTTTTTTTTACTCTAATATATTAGGTACATATTGTTTAGTACATAATTAATATAAATATTTTTAACACTTTCTTAATTATGTTTTAAAATTTGTTGCATATAATTTTTAACTGTGGTAATTATTATGTTTGAAATTTGTTTAATAGAATTTTAATAAAATTAAATAAATTATTTGGTTATTTTTAAACATGTTGCGTTAATAATTATTTTTGTTCACTTACCGTGTTTGTTTCCAATTTAAATAAATATAATTGTCAAAATTTACATTTTTATTCGATTTCAGTTAAATTTCTGTTTAACTTTGACATTACAAAAAAATTAAATACGTATGTATAAATTCGGTTTTATTTATTGCGAACACGCAAAAATAATCTAAGCATCACTAACGTTATACCCATAGACATATAAATTCGGGGAGACCCAACGGTTCATTCATAAACGCTGGAAGAGCCGATCTATTGTTCTGAAAACTGCAATGAGTGCGAGAGAGAAAATGGAAGACAGTTGCTGCGTCGGTGTCCTTTCGGCAACGCCGCTTCGTGTGAACAAGGCCCATCCAGTGGCGTGAAAATACTGAAAACCCTGTATCTGAACGTTGCTATAAATCAAATGAAAATAGAAAACATTCAGAGCATAGTTTAATTCGTGTACATTAAGATAATAGTTAGTAACTGCTATAAAACTTTGTCATGTGTTTTGTATAAATTTCTTTATAATTTTAATGCAAGTACAGTTATTGAACGTATTTGTTAGTTAGTGGACGGTTTAATATTAGTTATTAGACACATTGTTCATTTTGATCATTGATCACATTGTTCATTTTCAATGTCGCTGTCTTCATTCTCTGAAATCTCATCATTTTCTATATTGTGGCATATGTGACATAGACATGTCATCACCTTCTTCTGGAACGTGACCATGGTATTTAGGGGCAACACAACATTTGTGTCAAGATTGCTTACATCTGTCATATAATAAAATGACATCATATATTTAAGAATTCTAATCATACATTCAAATTAAGTTATTATAAAGTAAAGCTATTACCTATTATAAATGCAACAATCCTAACAATATGAGTACTGTATTTAAACTAAGAAATTGAAAAACGTAGATTTTTCATTAGAAGAATATAATAAAATACTATAACTAAAATAAAATCACCACATATACTTTTGGGAATTACAAAATTCATAAATGTATATCATACTAAAGTCAACATGAACTACTATAAATATAATTAATAAAATAAAAGCAAAATTTTTTCAAATTCTATAGACTGAACATATTATTAAACACAGTTCTATAAAAAAAATCACAAGTTTCTAAAATTTACAAAGTTCATGTCCTATATACAAACAACACAGTAAATAAAACTTTGTTAATCAAACCTATAATTATTGAATCTATTAATTCCTAAATAATATGAGTTTTGTATTCAAACTTCTATTCTATTTCGCCTATTGTTTTCTATTTTTTTTTGTTTCATAAATACGTATTTTGAAAAATATTTTCAATACCAACTTGACCAATTGAATATGGTGGTCATTCAGTAGTTCATCAACATACATAGATGGAGATGAAAATGGTATTTTACGTCACCAGAATAAAAATAATTTTAAATAAATATCGCACATTGATTATGTACCATATAAGTTACATAATAAAAATTAATGAAATAATTATAGATTAATTATTGCAGCAATATAAAAAGTTCATTTTTAGTTTCAACGCCGCCCCTGGCCAAGCCAAGCCGTTAAAACTTGTAGGTAACCTTAAAAATACTTACATTACTTAACGATGAAAAGTAACATTTTCCAGACTTAAATGATCCACCCTTTTACAAACTATACAAGATTGCACCATAGTTACACACTTATTGTTCACCTGAATCGCAATAAATACAAAGATTCGTAGAATACACTAAAAAAACACAAGTACAAGCTGTGGCGTTGCGGCACCCTCGCAAATTTGTTTTCATTGATTAATAGACATTGTCGTACTCGAGTAACTCATCAAACGACGTTGCCAGTGTTGAGATTTATATCTCAAGGCACAGTACATTTTCGGTTGTCTTTGGTTTTCACCATATATTATTAAGGTAATACAATAGAAATACTTAATTTTGTTAGGTTGTGGATCGGTATCGAGATGGAGATACCATTATACCATTAGAGGTTTGTGAAATTGAAATAAGTGACACGATAAATTTTTTATTTTATATAAATATATATCTAATATAACAATTTGATTATTTTAACAACCTTAGTTTATGTTTTAATGTATAAAGTTCATAGATTATCAGTATTTTTTGAGATGTACCATTTTTGCTTAAATACTTTACGTTTATGTGTAACGGGAATATTTTCGGAATATCGCCCCTCTAGCGATTCGCTCCCAGGAGATTTATTTTTTATCCTAGAGTATCTTAAGGATTTATGTAATATTTTAGGTTTCCTAGAATGTTTATGTATGGTTTTATCCATTTTGTCAGACTCTTGATTAATATTGCCGAAGTCACAACCATTTATATTCAATATTCCAGATTTTAGGTTATTCTTTGGAAATTTTTTTGGGGCATATTTTGTTGGTCGTTTATCTACGTCTTCTTCTTCTTCTTCTGTATCATCTAATTCTTCATCAGAACTATCCTCCTCATCATAATAACTACTAAACACATTCTCATGTTCATCTTGGTCTTCATCCAAATCTTCATCTTTACTAACAGGTTTTTCCTTTTTAATTAATTCATGTATGTCGTGTCCCTTTGATAACTTGATTTCATGATTATTTTTATATTTAATTGTTTCATCTGTTTTTAGGGGTATGTTTGATAACTCTTTTGCATGTTCTTGCTGCTGTTTATATGGTCGGGTAAATTTGTTGTCATTTGGAGGAACATTTGCTATTGTCACGCTTTGCCGAGGCACATCTGTAAAATTAGTGTAATGATTTATCGGTTGCGTTTGAATGCCTTCTTGATGTTTATAATTTTGGACATAATTATTTGGAAGCATTGACAAGGAGTTGACCCGCATATTTGCATTCTGAAGTAAATAGGGTGAATTTAAGCCATACATTGACTTTCCGTCCGTGGAAATATATCTTTTGGGTGTAACTTGTTGACTAGTAGAATAAGGCGTGATTCTGTTTGCATAAGGCAACCCATTATGTGCATACATAGGAACATAATATTGATTATGTTTCGGTAAAATAACCGTTTCTGGTGGTAAACGTGTCTGATCTATATTAACAGCTGTAGAGACATATTCTTTATGTCGCTGATTTTGAACATTATTATTTAAATCTCCAATAAAATAGTTAGCTGGCTGAGATACCTTTACATGGCTATGGGGTGACCCCATCATATGGGGCGAGTTATTAGGAATTCGTTGAAGTTCGTATAACATCTCTTGATTTGCTCCTTGGATGTTCCCAGTCTGCTGTTTAACGGAGTCATACTCTTTTATAACTTGTGGTTCGGTAACTAGGGTAAAAGGCTTATACTCTAAATATGAGTTATGTTCTCCATTTAAGGGGGACATCGATCCAGTATTGTCAGTGTTAATAAAATATGGTTTAATTTCTCCATAGTTACGGATATCATGGGATAATGTCCTTTTGGTTTTATTTTTATAATTAATATCTGTAATATTTATACCATCAGTCCATGGTACAATTATTAATATTAATTCAATCTGAAAATAAGATACCAATAATTAGAATATTGAGTTACAATATTACATTAATCAATTACCAATTATTACTAATGCAATTATATAATTTGTAGCTAAGATATACCGGTTGTCCCGTTTTTTAATGCTCACTATTGGCGTCTAAACAGTACCTAAGATATACAATATCGGCCAAATTACAAAAAAGGCGCTATTTTATGAAAATCTTGAATATGTTTATGTGATATTTTATAAGTATTATGTTGTATTAAATATATTTATGGTTATCTGAAAGTAATGCAAGATATCTGGTTCTTTTCGGTCGAAAAAGCTGAAATCAAATATTTTAAATCACTGGTTTATAGTGACAGCCTGCTATCAATTTGAAAATTTATACCATCACATTTTTGAAGATCTTTGATGGACTGACGTCAATTATTTTTTCTGCGCCTATTAGTTTTAAAGACATGATAGTTGTCTTTATATTTTCTTATGAACAGCATAATATCAATTATTTACCCCAAAAACTCAAACAAAGATATGAAACATTTAAAAAAAACGTTATGCGGTAAAAGTTTTGGTTGTCATGGGTTATAGAACATCAAATATTTTTATTTACATCAAATGAACTATCGACTATTCCAATTTTGGGTTACATTCTTCGCGGCTTTAAAAGTGCATGCTGCGAGCATGGCAACCGAAATGGTAACAACTTTTTTCCAGAAATAGTTTTTTTTAATTTGCTACAAATATTTTATATCTTTATATAGAAACAAGTTTTTTGAAGAAACTAAATGATATGAATAGAATAGAATATGCTTTATTGACTTTTTTGATATACAATGGTTGTACATTTCGGGTCATAAAATTTATCAAAAATACAATTTAAAATGAGTGAATTAGTGAAATTGTCTGTCAGACATATGGTTTACATCATGACGTGTAAAAAATTTTTTTAAATTGTTATATAGACGAGTGGGTAGCTTATTATTTCTTGTTAGGTTTATACGAGAGAAAGGTACTACAAGATTACCCGCTTGCCTGGTATTGTAGTGATGCACGTCAGAGTGCATTATGCATTCAGACTGATTTTTGTGGATGAGCATCAGCGACTCCAACAGATATATACTGGGCACCGGTAAAATCTTGAGTTTTATAAATATGTCCTTGCATGGAGAGCTTCTAGGAGCCGCAGCTATGAGGCGAATCTACGCACAGTACTCTACGCACAGTACTAGAATTACCCCACGGGCCAATTCCATAGGCCAAGCGACTGTTAACTAAAGAGAAGTATACTATTTTCATAATGTTATTGCCAACGAAAGGTCTTATCTGCCTCATAACAAATATTTGGGACGAGAGTTTACAGCATATATTATCAATGTGAGATACCTAGTTTAAATTAGTATCAAGTTTGTGACCATTTATCCGAGGTAAAGGTTAGGTTTTGTGTTTTAGAGACATTTAATTTTAATAAATTAGCTGAAAACCAAGTTTCAGCTGCGCTTAGGTTACTCATACTCAAGTTCACGTCGCCTCGGGTTAACAAGGTGGTATCATCAGCAAATAGGATACACTTGCTATTTCGAATATTGACTGGCAAATCATTTATATATATATATATATATATATATATATATATATATATATATATATATATATATATATATATATATATATATATATATATATATATATATATATATGTATATATATATATATATATATATATATATATATATATATATATATATATATATATATATATATATATATATATATATATATATATATATATATATGTATATATATATATATATATATATATATATATATATATATATATATATATATATATATATAAGAAAAAGTAGCGGACCCAATGCGGATCCTTGAGGCACGCCATAAAGATTGGAAGCATACGCGATTCAATAACACACAACAGTATGTCAACACTGACATACTGTTGCCCACTAGCTAGATATGAGCCAAGAAGATTTAATGCACTGTTGCGAATATCATAGTATTCAAGTTTTTTCAGCAAGATGTCAATGTTGACGCAATCAAACGCTTTGGTAAGGTCACACAATGTGACATGCATTGCGGTACCTTCATCAATGGCCTCCACCACGTCATCTATAACGGCTAGAAGAGCCTTGGTAGTAGAACAGTCCTTCCGAAATCCAAATTGATATGGGGACAAGATAGATTTATTCTTTAAATAAGAAAGTAGTTTCTCTTTTATTATATGTTCTAGAATTTTTGAGAATATTGGTACAATCGCGATAGGTCTAAAATTGTCTACTATATCGTGATCGCCTTTTTTATGAATAGGTAGAATTTTAGTAATTTTAAGGCTGTCAGGCCCGTTCCTTCTTCTATAGATTTATTAAATAACACAGCCAAAGGAATAATAAGGAACTCCAGGGACGCTTTTATAATACGGCTATTTAGTCCATAATAATCTGGACAATTAGTATTTTTTAGCTGAATGGACTGAAGCATATCAGTCTCTAGAATTGGCGACATAAAAAAGACGAACAATGTTTAGGTTGATTATTTAATAATAGCATAGGATCAATATTTGACGAATTAATGGAATTAAGAACAATATCGGATATTGAAGAAAAAAAGTCATTAAATTCGTTAACGTTGATTTATTAGTATAATGCTTATTTGGTCTTTCCGAATTGACAATATTCCAGATGGTTTTAGATTTTTGTTTGAGTTACCGATCATATCAGAATAAGCACAACGTCTCGTATCTCTCGATTGCTTTTCTATGTGCTTTACGAAACTGACAATAACATATCCAGTCTTCCTGTGAGTTAGAAACTCGAAACCTTCTTTTACCGTTTCTTAGTCTACGTCTCATCCCTTTAAGCTCCCTGTTAAACCACCTGATTTTTGGTTTGTTAGTAGTAGGAATAATAGAGAAACAGTTATTCAAATTATGCATTAATGTATCAAAAAATATGTTATATAATTGATTACCGTTTAAAGTTGATATGGTATTAATAAGAAAAAATAGTCACGATAAAGTGATTTAAAATTTATTCCGCATTTTTCAGTTTTTTTGGGAATATTATAAAAACTGCTAAAAATATCTTGATATATTTCTCTTTTGTAACTTTACGGACTGTTAATCTTTTACCCTTTGCGAGATCCCAACAGTGAGGGTTAAAAAACGGGACACCGTGTATAGTGGATAGTTCATAATTGAAACATTCAAAAATGTACTCCACCCAATTTACATGAAGGTAGGTAGGGGAAGGTCGGGCAAAGTAAAATAGGTGGGCAAATCTGATGCAGCTTGCATGTTTTAACCACTTTTAATGTTTTTAATGAAACATTGTTATAGGTACCTATTTCAGAAAACGAAGTGTTTCTTGTCATCTATTTATTAAATCTTACTTCGCTTGTTTAGGATTTTAATGTATTTAAGGTTTACCATTTGGTGAAGTGCTGAATTTTTTATTACCTACCGCGTCCTGGGGTGCAAAGTGAAATTCGAAAAATCAAAGTGAATCGCTTCTGCAGGTAAACTGAAATATTTCACTTTGCCCGCCTGAGTTTGGGTAAAATAAAATGTATAGATTTATTATAAATGTATAGATTAAAACCAAATAATATTTTTTAAAGTAAATAACTAAAATATTTTTATCCACTTTTACAAAC